>CM054181.1:124736859-124981859 GCA_028829895.1 Sinotaia quadrata
AATAGCAAAGAATAAATAAATGAATGAACGCATAAATAAATAAATGTGCAATTATACATTGAAGGAATATATATCTCTACCTCCGCGATCACAATCACAACTCACCCCACCTACCCCCAAATACATATATCGCACAATATTTACACGCAGACACCCACACCCACACCTCACCCCACCCACCCCACTCACATCCACATATTTACACGCACACACACACACACACACACACATATACATATATATTTTTCACAAGATAATTATGCTAAGAAAAAAACAAATAAACTAACAGGGAATCAAATACAAGAGAAATAATGCAAAGCAGTTAAATAAAATTAAAGAAAACTCAGATAGAAAATTAAACAATATTGTGTTTAAAACAGAAAACTAAGTAAACAATAAGCATTTCAGCAAATCGATAAAGGCCAGCAAAAAATCGAGAAATCGAAACAACCAGCCAAACATTCATTCAAAAACCCCAGTGAACCGATTAAATAAATTAATAAATACGTAACGAATAAATACGTAACGAATAAATACGTAACAAATAAATACGTAACAAATAAATACGTAACAAATAAATACGTAACAAATAAACGGAACAAGCATTGTACAGCAATGTTCTGACGTAGGTTAGAAAGAATTGTGGTAATAATATTAGTAGTAGTAATAGTCATTGTATTAGTCGTTATAGTAATAGTAGTAGTAGTGGTAGTCGTCGTAGTAATAGTAGTAATAGTCACAAAGAGTAAGAAGAACCCAAATGCTAGGATTATTTGATTTACTGTAAACAATAGTTATACAGATAGGTAAGAGGGTACAAGTGCATATGGAAAACTACTAGACTCCACTGTCACAGTCCTCTTCAAAGATAAAATTTACTTTTGACCAATTTCTCACGCGGTGTTCCCACTTCCATCGGAAAAGGCAGTCCGTGAAAGCAAGTGCTGGGCTAAATTATTTGACGTCAATGACTTTTTTCAATGGGTTTTGATGTGTGAAAGCTCCATATTATGTGTGGCCGTCGCCACACACTCATTTGAATCAATTTTTAAACGATCTTTTCTTGCTATTAGCAGAAAAATCTAGACAACCGTACGTCTTAGACAATTGTCTAATGGTATAATTGAATGCTCACAAATTAATATATTTCTCAGCTTAGGACTAGCACTACTTATGTTGTTACGTTCTATATTAGGACTAACACTTTTTATGTTGTTACGTTCTTTTATGAATCTAATCTGAAATTCCGGCGCTTGATAACATTTTTCTTGCTTCTTTCTACAATTATATTCCTGCCATTAATAGAGCAGTGAGGATGGATTGTTGTTTTCCTGTTAGTCTTGTTCACAACTGCAATATCTAGTGTAGTCTTCATGCTGGGATTGTACAATCTTCATCTGCTATCTCTCCTCTTCTTCATCCTCAACATTATCTATCTTCTTTAAATTAATATATTTTTATTTTTTGTGTAATATTACTATTAATACTATTTGTATGTTGGTGTGTGTGTGTGTGTGTGTGTGTGTGTGTAGTGGAATCTATAATAATTTGCTACTGATGTAGACACATACCTTCACAACGCCAACATCGCAGCAAATTCTGACTGTATTTTTTATTTTTATACTGATTATTTAAAAGCAAATGATTGTTGTTTATTTTCGAAAGCAGCTTCCAAATGATCACGTGACGAATGCATGATTCACTAACTAATATGAAAAAGTCCGAAAGTGTCATATGTATCATATTTCGTATTTCTAACTGCAGATGTGGAACAAACAAAACTTGCTTTTTAAAATTTATTCTCGTGCGTTTCTTTTTAAGGTAGTCGTTTTCTGCTTGACCAGGTTCACAACAAAGTCTGGTTTGCTGGGGAAAAGTACAATGGTTAACTAACTTCCTTCTCTTTGACCTATAAAAACATCCTTTCTGTCCTATGTGTGAAGCAGTAGCTACGAGATATGTGTGTGTATCTGCTCTTATTAAACTACCTTTTGCATCTACATTTAGATTTTTATTTACTACTCATTTCTTACATCTAAATTTTATTCCTTTCTATATTTTATTTGAATATTTACTGATGAAATCCGGGCGAGATTTCTAAATATCTTGACATAAAACAGCTTACTAAAGATGTATGGTTTAGTACTGATCATCTTTCAATCCCTACATCTTGTTAACTAAGAGCAATTTAGCCTTCATTATTAAATTTCCTTTAATTAATGCACTAGTAATAAAGCCATAAGGAAATTTTCCCCAGTGCAGAATGACCCGGTAATTTGCCCAGTATGAGTCAATGTTTTGACGCATATAGAATGGGCTGTTAATTTGCTCAGCATGGAACGAGCTATTTTATTCCATAACACTTTCCGTGCTGAATGAGTGCCATTACTGTGATTTACTTTAGCGTGTTAAACAACAGCATTTTATGCATTAACCCTTTCCTAACTAGATCTATATAAAGTTGATAATCATGACGATAATTTGTTCTAGTACAGAATAAGCTAAGAAACAAAAAAAATTTGTTCCCTTGATTTCCTTGCTGAATAAGTTATAGGGATAATGTTGTTATGTTCAACTGTTCATTATTGAACGAGATAAGAAAAGCAGTTTAACCCTTTGATTTCCTAAATGAATGAATATTAGAGATGATATATTTACTTTAACGTGCTGCAGCTAGAAAAAAAATCTACACAAAGAATTTACCTCTTTGATTTCCTGAGTGCTAGTGCTGAGTTTTGACATTAAATTGTTCCACAGGTGATTGAGAACTGTAGAAGCCTGACCCTTAATTAATGAGCACTAGCGGTGAGGTCATTATGCTAATTTGCTTGGTTAACTTGCCCAGAGTAGAATGAGCTAAACACTAGCAGTTTATTCCTGAACAATTTTCCTTTACTTAGTATAAATACTAGTGTCATTATATTAATTTGCGAATTATAAAATGAACCACAGAATTAATATAAAACTATTTATTCCTTAACCCTTAAACTGAATCAGTTATAGTGCTGATATCATTACTTTATTTAGAGTGAGCTAGATAAGAGCAGTTGAATCTCGCGCTCCATCGCCCTTTAGTGAGTAAGTGTTAGTGTTGATGTTAATAATTTAATTTGCCCAGAACAGAATGAGCTAAAATATAAGAGTTTCTTGTAGCCCTGTCCCGACTGAATCAGAATTAGAGATGATGTAATTACGTTAATTGTTCGGTATATAATAAACAAAACAAAACCAGCTTATTTCTTAACCCGTTACTGAATGAGGACAAGTATTGATGTCATTACGTTAATTGTTCGGTATATAATAAACAAAACAAAACCAGCTTATTTCTTAACCCGTTTACTGAATGAGGACAAGTATTGATGACATTACGTTAATTGTTCGCTATATAATAAACAAAAAAAACCACCCCTCCAGTATATTTTTTAACCTGTTTATTGAATGAGAACAAGTATTGATGTCATTACGTTCAGCACAGAATAAACAAAAAAACAAAAAAACAACCCCAGTTTATTTCTTAACCCGTTTACTGAATGAGCACACGTGCTTATGTCATTTACTCAAGTGAAGAATGAGCTAAACAGTAGAAGTTCATTCCACAACCCTTTCCTTGCAAACGGTATATTCCACTGCTTCCGTTATTTAAAGTGTAAACTGCTATTGTTTAAGGAATGTACTACAATCAATAATAATATATTCCTTAATCAATAGTAGCATACTCCTCAAACAACAGCAGTATATTCCTTAAACAACAACAGTATATTCTTTAACCAACAACATTATATTCCTTAAACAACAACATTATAGTCTTTAAACAACAGCAGCACATTCCTTAACCAACAACAGTATATTCCTTAAACAACATTATATTCAGTAAGCAACATCAGATGAAGTATATCAAACAACACATTTTTCTTATCACTTCTCTCTCTCAGAATACTAGGAGTTGCATTCACTCCCGTTCAAAGACTGGTACACACTGTTATTTTTAATATATCTGAAGAGTATAATTATTGAAGAACTAATCGTTTTGACCGATTTCACGAAAGTCACTTAAATTTAGCTAGTTCTTAACTTGCTCGTAAGAAAAAAATCAGCGTTTGTCCATTTCTCCAACGTGGTCTCGTGTTAACGATGACTAGTTTGAAACTACACTGTGTCCGAAGACTAAACAACCTGTAAACAGTAATCTTCAATAAAACAGTGCTGCAGGTCTGCATAAGGCCAGTTTAGGTACCCTTTGCAGTGTTGGTGGTAGCTGATTTGATTTACAGTCAATTTTCCTTCAATTCTGAAATAGCATGGATTAATTTATTTTATCTCAGAGTTGTGATATTAGATTTTAGTGTTAATTAGCACATGATTGGCAGCGCATGCTATTTTGTTTTAGAATGTCGTTGGACATTTTCGACAAATCAATTTTTTATTTTATTATTATTGTTATTTTTAGGGCAAAAATTCCTTCACAGCACACTCAGTGCAAGCTATTTTGGTTAATGAGATTACGGTTTTAAAATGTGTTTCGTCAATATCTTTCTAAACAAAAACGCATATATTTCTATAAAAGAGTAAATTAAAAACAAACGAACATCTTCAATTCTTTTTGAGTTCTAACCGTCTTTAAAAGAATACAGTTCCTTTCATTTCATGCAGAATTCACTTTAAATAATCTATCTGACTTAGGTTTTGTCTAATTAAATTTGTTCGCACCTCATTTAATGTTAAAGTTTTCACAGATGTACGTTTGAACTAATAAATGTGTTCAATACTAGACGGTAGGACTGCAGTTCGAAGAAAAACAATCAAGAGAAGATAAATAACTTTTCATCATTCCTCAGGTAATGGTACTTTAACCACGGTCCTTTGTTTAGCGACGTAATTTCCTCAGATAATGGTACTTTAACCACGGTCCTTTGTTTAGCGACGTAATTTCCTCAGATAATGGTACTTTAACCACGGTCCTTTGTTTAGCGACGTAATTTCCTCAGATAATGGTACTTTAACCACGGTCCTTTGTTTAGCGACGTAATTTCCTCAGGTAATGGTACTTTAACCACGGTCCTTTGTTTGGCGACGTAATTTCCTCAGACCCTGAGTCAATACTAATTTCCTGGGCTACAGTTTTATTTTATTAGATATTAAATTATAATTATTAAATTAATAATTAATAATTACTAATGTTCACTCCTCATTCTTGACTTTTAAATTGGATTTCGTGCGAGGTTAGTTAATATTATGTTCTTTAAGTCTCAGAATGTCTTTTTCTAAAGTATTTTCCTCAGGTCTCAGTCATACTGCTCTTTTCAGAGGCAATGTATTCTTTAAATCTCATGAATACTGCTCATTTTAGAGGCAACGTTTTCTTTAAATCTCAATTATTAATGTTCTTTGCAGTCAATGTTTTCTCTAAATTACATTAATACTCTTCTTTTCAGAGTCAAAGATTTCTTTAAATCTCATTAATAATATTTTTCCCACCACAATTAAGATTTGATTCGGTGACATTTTTGTACTCACTTAATACTACATTCCTCAGACTTCAGTACTCACTTAATGTTGCATTCCTCAGATTTCAATTCTCACATAATTCTATATTTTCAGACTTCAGTACTCAATGCTACATTCCTAAGACTCAGTACTCGATGCTACAATCCTCATACTTCAGTACTCACTTAATGCTACATTCCTCAGACTTCAGTACTCACTTAATACTACATTACTAAGACTTAGTACTCACTTAATGGTACATTACTAAGACACAGTACTCACTTAATGTTACATTAGTAAGACTTCAGTACTCACTTAATGCTACATTACTAAGACTCAGTAGTCACTTAATGCTACATTCTTAAGACTTCAGTGCTCATTTAATGCTATATTCTTAAGACTTCAGTGCTCACTTAATGCTACATTCCTCAGACTTCAGTACTCACTTAATGCTACATTCCTCAGACTTCAGTACTCACTTAATGCTACATTCCTCAGACTTCAGTAGTGAGGTCTGTCATAAAACTGCAGCGATACTACTTTTATCAAGGCAGTTTCTTAGAACTCAAATTTGAAACTTGAAATTTTATTTTTGTCGCAGGCGATTACCCAGAATGCATCTCTTCAAATCTCTCTGCGTTAAGCTATATCACTTTTTCAGAACGTAAGTGCCATACCTCTAATTTTTATTTAATTATAACCGTGACAAATTATATTATAATCACACTCTCCATTTCAACCGCAAAGCAAAGAGAACTACATTATGTAGTGTAGCTCACCCATGGAAAATACGTGGAACGGGCGACCCTTAATGTGATGAGGGATAAGGCCCAAACCTACAGTTGTTTTGACAGGTCTGGTGTTATATTTTTGTGGGTTTTCTGTCAGTTACAGAAATACTGTTTTTACTCGTTTTGTTTGAGATCCTGTCAAAAAAAACCTGAGGTTCTACGAGGGATTGATTTAGAGTCGAGAAAAAGGCCTGTTTACTTTGACAGGAAGACGCGAGAGACAGAGAGAAATAAAGGATTCTGATTGTCTCCCCTTAAGCTATTTGGAAAACAAGCTCTTGTCTTCATGAGAAATTTCTTTTAAATTCCCAACAAAATAAAATAAAACATCATTCTTTGAGCTATTTGTACAGTTTGTTGGGGTGGAATATCTAGAAACGTTTGGTACAAATGTATAAATGTGTGTGTCATTCTGAAACCAGCTGTATAAATTAGGGGTCATCCAGAGGATATCTATATAAATGTATCGGGTAATTTGATGTTAATTTTACACTTCTTCAGTTAAGGAAATGGAGTCATCTAGACAAGGAGCTTTAAGTCCCATAGATAAGGAATTTGAAGTCCTGTTGATAAGGAGTTTGAAGTCCCCTAGATAAGGAATCCGAAGTCCCTTAGATAAGGAATCTGTCCCTTAAATAAGGAATCTGAAGTCCCTTAGATAAGGAATCTAAAGTCCTGTTGATAATGAATCTGAAGACTCCTTATAGACAAGGAGTTTGAAATCCCCATGATAAAGAATCTGAACTCCTATCGATAAAGAATTTGGAGTCTTGTAGATAAGGAATCCAAAGTCATGGTGAGAAATTCAGTTTACAGAGATTTGGCCATCTCGATCTGAAGAAGGAGAAACAAAAGAAAAGTATTAAAGATACAAACCTCAAAAAGCCGGGACGCGTAAAGATACTGAATCGGCATTCTTGAAATTTTTCTGTTATACAAAGAATACAATGTCATGAATCTTTATATATATTGGCATAATAAAGAATAAATAATAATAATATATTTTCCTTTTACGCGTTCTTTAATATCCATTCGACAAACTGTTACTATCGAGTTTCCAAGTTGTCGCCCCTTCACAGTGATATACCTAGTAAACCGTTTTAAGACAACTCGGCTTCAGATTACGTTTTAAACGTTGATGGTGCTGCTATGATTGATGCAGGGTACGCAACTCTCAATCGTAATAATTAACACGGCTTTTAATTTTCTAGTTCTAATAATCATCTGCTAAAACAAATGATTGTCCCTCGCACTTGGCTTGTTTTGTAGTGTTTTATGCAAATATACACTCACATCAGCGAACGTGGCCCTTTAAGTCTCGGAAAACCTACATTATGTCATTCCAAAACCTACATTATGTCATTCCAAAACCTACATTATGTCATTCCAAAACCTACATTATGTCATTCCAAAACCTACATTATGTCATTCCAAAACCTACATTATGTCATTCCAAAACCTACATTATGTCATTCCAAAACCTGCATTATGTCATTCCAAAACCTACATTATGTCATTCCAAAAACTACATTATGACACTCCAAAATTATATCAATCCAAAATCTACATTATGTCATTCGAAAACCTGCGTTATGTCAATCCGAAATCGGTATTTTGTCAATCCAAAATTCTGTGCACAATTGTATGCTCGCGTTCTTTGACTGTAACTGTGAATGACGAAGACTGACCAATGGTCGTATTGAAAGACAAAATCATCCTGTAAGAAAATCGCGCTCATACAAACGAAAGAGTTAATATTGCGATGTTCTCATCTTTAACGAAACTCTTCAAGAGATTTGATTGAAACAAGAAACATTTACACAGCGTTGCTTTCCGCGCGCGCGTGTGTGTGTGTGTGTTTTAAAGTTGATTATGGGATAAAGTGTATTTTTCTGATATTTTTTTTAATTTGACTCGGAAAAGGGAAAAGGCACATCTGTCAGACAAATATGAATGATGTGTGTGAAAATGACAAACCATGTAAATAAATCCCATTTGGTCCAAATTGTTCCAGAAGTAAGCATGTATCTGTTTGCACTCTGGATCGCCTACGTGTCGTAGGCTGTTGCCATTAGAGACGACATCTCATGACGAAACCATTCAGACGTCATCATTACGTATGCTGCTCAAATAAAACATTCGCCAGTTTCTTTATCCATGGCTGAGTATTGACTTGCAGAAATGTATTCGAGAAATAATAGATCACACACACACACACACACACACACACACACACACACACACACACACACACACACACACACACACACACACACACACACACACACACACACACACACACACACACACACACACCGCGTTTAATTTCTACCTCTGGCAACATCAAGGGAAAATACTTGATCGGTGGTGGTGATGGAATTGACCTTATTGTTAAGGTATAACTTGGGTTATCAAAGATTTTATTTGATAAATTTAAGACAAACAAAAGAAAGCATATTTGGTTTAGAGTAGTTGTGTTTTAAAACTACACATTCGATGGCGAGAATTCAACCTGCAGTTGTTAAAGCAGGCAATTTAGTACGTCACTTAAACACACCGGAAATTGAATAAATAGGCAGAATACCCTCGTTTTCTTTTTCAGAATTTCATCAAGAAATCATCAATAATCATTCATCAATCAACAGTAATATTATCACACTAATTTCACTTATTCTGCAAACAAATTCACAGCACTATGAAATGTAAAATTGTTGTAAACTATGACGTCACGAAATCTGAGATAAAATGACGTCATCGACGTCACGAGACGGTCAAATTATTTCGCTACTGATGTGACGCTATCTACAGTGACACGTAGTCTCTTAACAAAATGATCACAACAGACGAAAAAGATGTTCTAAGAAAAATTTTAAAATACCCCAAAAAGTTTTTATATTGAAAAAGTCCTCGGGTGGGTGGATAAAGTGTATTTTCTGTTTTTTCTGTTCTTTCTTTCTTTTTCGTTTCTTTGATGAAAAACGCAACTCATCAAACAAACACTATAAGCTTTGCGCAAGGACTCCATCACACCCGTAAGCCGTGTAATTTTACAGAAAGCTTGAGGAGTAAGTATGGGCTGTTATCCAATTTAAAAACAATTTTCATGTCCATCTGTCCTTTCGTTGTCGTTACAGCAGAACATGGCGAACCTTTCTTTCCCCACGATGATCGCCTGACATCTGGAGTTGTCGGCCCATTGATCTCCAGCTTGTCAAATGAAGGGGAGAGAAGTGTGTGTGTGTGTGTGGGGTGGTGGTGGAGAGACAGACAGACAGAGGGACAGGCAAAGATATTTATTTATTTCCATTACTTTTATTTTAAACTTTAAAGGCTTTTATCCTTTTAACCATATCACTGGTGATTATATCTCCATTGTGTGCTGTCTGTGAAGGTAATAAAGCGAATTATAGGAAAAAGTGCTTACTGAAGCAAAGCAGGCAGATATTAAAGAAAGCAACGAGATGGACACTTTGCTCTTCTTTTTAAAAAACAACTGCACAATGTATATATCTGTTTAAATTTGTAAATACATATATATATATATATATATTTACAAATTTAAACAGATAATTTAAGGAACTCTGACTGGCAAATGCCATTTTTCTTATATAACAGAAATTGGATTAAGAGGAATTAGGTAATAAGAGATAAGAAATGAAAAAAGAAAATGTAAAGACTTGTTGAATTCCCCTCCCCCCACCATTCACACATACATCCATACTCTCTTTCTCTCTCTCTCCGTCGATCCCCCCCTCACACTCATACATGCAAAGAATATTTTGCTTGTTTGGCAATGAAATGTGTATGAAAATAAAACTGTATAAATCATAAGCATATGCTCAGAGATTAGAAACAGACTTTAAGTTAGTTTACATTAAGAACAAAACAATTACGATGCATGCAAGTAAAAGCAGCCGCCTTCAAGTTATTGCTCAAAAGTAATGAAAATATCAATTATTATGGTTCATAACCGACAATCAATTGAAGTCGTGAAAAAAGGTTGCCCGACAGCAACAGCAGCAACAACAACAAGAATAATGATAATAATAAAAATAGCGATTATTTAATTATTAATTTTAAGGGATCTATATGTTCGCCCTTAATAACTACTTATTGATTTTTGTTGTGATACAATTGAACAATTTCCTGTCCGACTCCGGTTGCTAAGCAAGTCTTTGGATGAAAATTTGATCTAATTGAGTACTATTGACAAGGTCTGCTCGAAGCAAAACACATCGCAAGCATAAAGTAAGAGATCTGGCTGCACTACTAACTGACAGAAAGAGACAACGAGTGAAATCAGAAATAAGTCTACTGCCAAGGCCGTTTTCGTCAATTTTCCAAAATGTAAAAATAAAGACTTGGATGAAAACGTAATGGTTAAAGAAATCCCCCAAAATTAATTATCGCTTTCAGACGAACTTTTTACTAATGGCGAAAACGTCTAGTACTCGCCTTGACGTCATTATAGAAGCGCTGTGGTTGACCGTCAAGTGGCCAGCAAATGTCGAAAGGAGAGAAACAGAAAGCCTTTTATAGTGCTATTGTAAACATTTGGATTCTACCAGGAAAGAGAATTTTCTTTCATTAAATTCCTGAAATAATTGGCTTGATAATTTTGTATTGGATTTTTGTATTGTTTTCATGTGCTCTCTATTTCACTTCTATTTTCTCACTGTATTTTGCGTGCAGAACAAATCCTGTTTGACATGTCAGATCATAATTTATACTCACGAATACTGCTCGTGTAACGCGATACACAATGTAACTGAAGAACTGTGTCACCTGTAATTGTCAATTTCGCCATCATCACTCATTACGCAGAGCGTTAATTCTTAGTTATAAAATATTATTTCCTTTCAAAATCCCACGTTGATTTGTCTTTAAAAAAAAGAGACCCTGTGCAAACAAAAACGGGGTTGCTGTGCCTTTAAATTGATTTAACATGTTAAGTGCTTAGCGATATATATGCTTGTACTCCCCGCTTCCCTTCCAGCCAGCATTTGTTTCAAATGGCTGATGTTCAATTTGAAGAAAGATAAACTCACGGTTAAGTCCCCTAACATTGCAGATTTTATTCATATTGTGCAATGCGAGTATAAATGGTCATACGATTTGACTATTTGTTTTAAATCGTAACAAATGCAACCATGACAGTACAAAAGTAATTGAAAATGGAGTGTTTGTTTTAAATCGTAACTAATGCAACCATGACAGTACAAAAGTAAATGATAATGGATTTGATATTGAGGGTGTTATTAGACGTAGCCAAGTTACGCAAAGCCATTTATCATTGACGATATTAATATATAAGTGGTTAAGTGAAACAACTATTATTTATCATTAATTGAAGTTCTTATTGAAAATGGCCAGGTTAAACAACTACTAATTATCAGTAACTTAAGCTATCGACGAAAGTAGCCGAAATTATACGGCTACTAATTATTCCAGAACTAAATTAATATCAGAGAGAGAAATGCACTGAAACTAAGTACGCTTCGGTAATAGACATAGATGGCAATTCATTACTACAGCTTAATAATAACCACCCCCTCCCTTTCCCCAGGTAATTAACCATAGCCATCTTGACCTTTAGTAATTGAGAGAGAAATATCATACACGTTAATCAATGTTTTCCGTTTGCTTAAGTTGAAGATAATTGCGATTAGTTGTTGTCTCTTGCGTTCCAAAGTCATAACTGACAAATATGATCATCTGTTTGCGCTGCAGCGTACATGCATCATAATTAGGGCCGACAACTCTTTAGGGGTCTGCTAATGTCATATTGCCGTGAAAGAAAAGTACCGGTAAATTGGGATGGCGGGCAAACATTCTTGACCTTTTCTCTCCTGTCACTTTGATGACGTAAGGATTAAGCTAGAATAGACTTCAATGACAAATCTCTTCCTGGTCTCAGTTACAGTTGCCTGTTTTGTTGAAATTTTCCGACATTTTGCATCATAATGCTGAGTTTCAAACTTTTCCAACCATTGAGCAGAATAGAACATTTGAATTACAACCATTCTCGGTCAATTAGCAGATCGTACTTCTGAATTCCACCCTTATCCGACTTTTTAGCAGAATAGAACTTTAGAGTTCTAAATTTATTTCCCATTTAGCAAGATGTACTTTTGCTGTCTAAACTTTTCCAACCATTTTGTAGTGTAGTACTATGTTATCCAATATTTTAGTCAGCCTTTAAGCAGAAGAGTACTTTCGAGTTCCAAACTTTACCAACCTCTTAGCAGATGAGTTCGTTTGAGTTACAAACATTTCTCACCATAAAGCATGATGCCAAACATTTCCAACCATTTTGTAGTGCAGCTCTAAGTTTTCTAATATTTTAGTCAGCCATGTAGCAGAAGAGTACATTCGAGTATTAAACTTTCTCAAGCTATTAACAGAAAAATATCTTCGAGTTTCAAATTTCCGTAGCCTTTCTGCATTACAATACTAAGTTCCAAGTGTTTCAAAACAGCGTCATTGTGTTTTCCAGACTTTCTCGTACATTCTTAAGGCGTCATTATGTTTTCCAGACTTTCTCGTACATTCTTAAAGCGTCATTGTGTTTTCCTGACTTTCTCGTACATTCTTATAGCGTCATTGTATTTTCCGGACTTACTCGTACATTCTTTAAGCGTCATTGTGTTTTCCGGACTTTCTCGTACATTCTTAAGGCGTCATTGTGTTTTCCAGACTCGTACATTCATAAAGCGTCATTGTGTTTTCCAGACTTTCTTTCTCGTACATTCTTAAAGCATCATTGTGTTTTCCAGACTTTCTCGTACATTCTTAAAGCAAAATTGTGTTTTCCAGACTCTTACATTCTTAAAGCGTCATTGTGTTTTCCAGACTTTCTTGTACATTCTACAGTGAAGCTGATCACGTTACATCGGAACTGCGACATTAACATTATGTCTGAGATAGCATTAATATGTGTGTTAGAGATATTAGTTTGTAAAGTGAGACATTTTCACGATTGGGACAATAATGTTATATATGAATGAAAGGAAATAAGGAATATAGTAAAGATATAATTATGTATTTCGAACTGGAAAGGCAATGACATCAAAGTGTTCTAGGTGTAACCTAGAGTATTATAGCATGGACGGTAAGAAAGTAGAATTTATCCAATCGCCAAACAATACTGCAACAGCGTTTGGGTTCAGACAACAACAATAACAACAACAATAATAATAACAACAAAAACAATCACATCTTAATTTCATAATGCTCTAGACAAAATTACATATTGCTTCTATATTGCTTCTAACTAACAATAATTAGGTGCTGGCCCAGACAGTAACGTAATAAATGCTGGTTCAGAGAGAGAAGTCTCCTGTGCTGAGAAAATAGTATTTACAATAAAAGGATGAGAATGGTGACGAGCATTTTATACATTCCGGAAGAATAACTTATTCCAAGCCGACCTACCTCAGTATTCCTCCACTGCGGAGTGTGAGGAGTGTGATTGTTACGTTTAGGTTGAGTAAACAGTCATTGCACGGGGAGTGATTATAGGACATAATTATTAATCGAGGGCTCAAAGCAGAACATTTACTAATTGAGAAAAGGATATGTGTTGTGCCATATGCAAGATAAGAACCTGTAGAACACGTGCACTCTGAGGGCAAGGAATTTTATTTCACAAGGAGTCAGAAAATGAGAGGAATTACACAAGAACGCTTAAAAAAAAAAAAAAATCAACCCAAACACATTTATTACAAATGTTGCTTTGAGAAAAGACGTACACATTCGAAAAGTGTGTGTGTGTGTGTGCGCGCGCGCGCGTGTTTGTGTATATGTGTGTAACATTATTACACACGTTAGAGAAGGTTATTTATTAGACACGTGGACAAAAAGAAAAATCGACTGAAAATTATACTCTGTCCCGATGGTAGTAAATCACATTTATTACACAGTTGGGCTGTAAATTGGTATTTATTACACTAATGTTGCCAAACATATTTATTATACGTGGACTTAAACTGGCAATTATTACGCATGTGGGCTGAAAATGGAATTTATTTCACTGGCCTCAAATAAAGATAATTATTTTACGTGAAAATAATTAAAGAAATGGCTTTTACTTAAACATGCACTGAGAGAAGACATTAGTTGGGAATACAAGTTATTTGTATTAGATGGGCTGAGAACAGACTAATAACAAGTTGATGTGAAAGAGCACACACACAGTAATGAAACTGAGAAAAAGTCATTTATAATGAGCGAATTGAGTAAAGGACATTCATTACGCGTGGGTCCGAAAAAAGGCATATATTACAGTTCACTGGAGAAAGAGAAATTTATTGCACAAGAGTTCTCTGACAATCAAATAATTTAGAAAATATTCGGGCTTCAAGAAAAGCTTCAAACAGTTTCCAACGCGAGGAATGCAATAAGAAGTGTCATAAAGCAAATGGCTGAAGGCACATTTTGTTTCTAAGGCAAATTTATTTAGCATATAGAAAGCCAGATGATAACATCTATAGTAGATAGTCGATAAAGAATATTCCATTTAATCTAATAGAATGTCGTCGAAAGCAGTCCGTTAGACATGTAAACAGTATACAAATCGTTATTTTCATTAGCAGTCAACAGCTTTACATGATAGTTTCTAGAGTAACCTGTGTTCCTGAGTCATTTCGTATTCCAGTTTACTGCAGTACATTTTAAAAAATTAGGCAGTCAAGCAATAATTATTAATGATTAAACTTTTAAATGTAGTTCAAATAAATCCCAAAGCGACGTAAACTGCTGATGCCCAAGGGGGGCTTCCAAAGTTCTCTACCTGTAATTTGTTCTGGATGAAGAACTCAGCAACATGTTTGGAGCGGACGTCTGCGAGTACGCTCGCATTTGATCCACTGACAGAAGTCTGTAGTTTGGACAAATTTCGCTGCTATGCTTGCTACCTGGGAAAAAATGTCACTGTCATTTCCCCTCTGTCTGGAAACATTCACTGTCATTTCCTCTCTCTCTGTTCACCTCCCTGCCATTTCTCACTTCGATCCTAGCGCAGGAGAAAGCTAGAATATTTTTGTGTCAATTGCCAGAGAACTGACCATCAGAGCCTGCGGGTGTTACCAGCATGTCTTACTGACTATTGTTATTTTTTTTATTTTACTCTTTCTTTCTTTCTTTCTTTCTTTCTTTCTTTCTTTCTTTCTTTCTTTCTTTCTTTCTTTCTTTCTTTCTTTCTTTCTTTTCTCTTCCCATCCAATTCTATCTATCTATCTATCTATCTATCTATCTATCTATCTATCTATCTATCTATCTATCTATCTATCTATCTATCTATCTATCTATCTATTTATCTGTCTGTCTGTCTATCTATCAATCTATCCAGGTGAGGACTAAGCAACCTATGTGTGGACTAATATATTTTTATGGACTTAGTATTACATATATTTAGACTAATATGTATGTATGGACTTAGAAATATGAATTTGTGGATGAAGTAATTAAATAGGAAAATATACTTCTGTTTCTGACACACATTTAACAGAAGTGTTGTCACGAACCACAGTTCAAAAACAGAAATATTTTAAGCTCTTAATGCACATCCCCCCACACATATACACATACACACACACACACACACACACACACACACACACACACACACACACACACAAAGTACAATAGTAATTAATTCAAATGCGAAAGACTTATCTTTACCTAATTCAGATAAACTTTTGAAGTAGTACCGATTTACTATTAAGTCACTAAGGACTAGAGTTACAGGACCGCTACTAAAACATAACATCGCGATAAACGACGTAGCGAGGGACATTCTCCCAACGTGCTCTGCACCAGTCCGTGAAATCAGCTAAGGGGGAAGCAGACATTGAACCCAAACTTAATCAAGTAAACATTTTTTTCTTCTTTTTGTAAAGTGTCAACCACAGCGCGTTGCATCCTGGTTCAAACAGGTGTTAGCTCCCTTCTGCGCCAGTGTCGTCATCTGCCGCTATCCCGGCTGACACACGGAAACTGAGATGTTTCTTTCCGCGTGACAAGCTAGTGCGTGGTAGGCCTCGCGTTTCCTCCGATTGAGAGGACGATGAACGGAAAGCCAGCATTATCTAACTCTGATCTTTATGGAGACATTAACTCAGTAAGCATCGGGTAATATAAAGTTTGGAACGAATCGAATTTTAATTAATTCCACCTACGGTAGAAAGTGTTTCGAAGTTGACTATAGAAGTCAATGCGTCAGTCGCCATACAATTAAAAAACAAATATTTTACAAACAAAAAAATCTGTTGGCGTATTATAGACCGAAATTATAAATAGGTTATTTTAATTTCTAAAGAAGGCAAATGATTTTCTCGATTGAGACAAGCAAATTATCGTCTGATGTTTGCTGCCAGACCCGAACTGCAGCAGGTGTACGACGTCTGCGGAGTGAATGAGACCCGTACTTTTACTTAAATCGTGTCGGAGCTTGTCAGGTGCATGAATAATTGCTATCTTTATTTCCGTACTAAGAAGTGTTGATTAAGACCTGAAATAATGGCACCACCAATAGCTGAACCAATTAAAGCACCACCACCTTCCCACAACACAAATATTATAAATGCAGTGTTTCAAACGGAATCAATAAACAACAACAACAACAAAAAATGAGATTCTGTTTTCTTGAGGATATTTTAAAAATAAGTATTTAATTGGATAGAACCCTAAGTATCCAAAACGAATGTCTCATATCATTGAGTGTGTGTATGTATGTATGTATGTGTGTCTGTATGTATGTATGTGTGTATGTATGTATGTATGTATGTGTGTATGTATGTATGTATGTATGTATGTATGTATGTGTGTGTGTATGTGCATGAAGTGGTTTAACCAAAATGTCATACCTCTTACATAATATGCCGCATGAAGTGGTTTAACCAAAATGTCATACCTCTTACATAATATGCCGCATCGTATATCTGTTGAGTAGAAGACAATGACTTAATTCACCATATGCGAGATTGGTAGGCGTTGTCATAAGTACACAAATCCCTTATGATCAAGTAAAGATGTATAGCTTTATAATACTTTCCTTTGGAAAAATGGAAAAAGGAAAGGCAAATTTCACACTTCCTAAGCAGGGGATACAGTAAGTTGGATTGGACATTAAAAACACTGAAGATAAAGTTTTAATTTTTAATCGTTAGTTACTAGCACTTTCTCTTTGTAGAGTCTTTACAGTGATTCTACAATCCACCTGTCGGTCGAATTGCTTTGTCTTAAAATGCTATGACGGTTACAGTTCGATATGCTGAATCAGTTGCTTATTTGGCAAACAATTTCAACTGGAAACGTAGTGGGGAGTAACAAATTACCTCTTATGAAACAAATTTGAATGGTTTTCGCACATAACTTCACATGTGTGTGTGTGTGTGTGTGTGTGTGTGTGTGTGTGTGTGTGAGAGAGAGAGAGAGAGAGAGAGAGAGAGAGAGAGAGAGAGAGAGAGAGAGAGAGAGATGGACAGACAGAGCCACACAGAGAGCGAGAGAAATGGTAATAGATCGATAGTGATTTGCTTTTAAATTTTGCCACTAGCGTCTTCTAGACCTTGATCCTAATCACCTTAAAACTAATCCCATCATTAAATTTTATTCATTGATTAATTGATATGATTTGATTTAATAATTATTTTTTAAACAATGTCAGTAGTATTTTAGTTTTGTAAATCTAAGGCAACAGTTTAGCACCCGTTCATATTAAATCTCTCGGGTGCATAGATTAGCTGGCTTTGTTTATTTTGCCTAGAAAAGCGCTAGAATTTTCATGTTGCAGTGAATTAAAAATAAAAGTCAAATGCATAATAAATTATTGGCACCCCATGCTTTTTTATAATTAATCTTTCTTTTAACAGAACTTTCTTCGTTTGGAAAAGATAAAAAGTCTGTCGTTCACCAGAAGCTGCTTTTGAAAGTTTTGACTAATCTCAACAAAATCTTTCACCCAAAGTTGGATGACACGAATCATCAAAGGGATGAAATCTCTGGTGAATCTTCTTCAGAAAGTGAGTTATCTCCTACTTATCCCAATCATTGTTTGATATATGAATACTGTAATGGCTATTAATTTCCTCATAGAAGCATCGCCGTGTTGATTGTAAATGTGTCGGTTAAATTAACTCCTATAAGATTCGAATCTAGCTTAGATACAGAAAAGTACTTGACTTCTCTCTATCCATCCATCCATCCATCCATCCATCTATCTATCTATCTATCTATCTATCTATCTATCCGTCCATCCATCCATCCATCCATCCATCCATCCATCCAGCTATCTATCTATCTATCTATTCGTCCATCCATCCATCCATCTATCCATCCATCCATCCATCTATCCATCCATCCATCCATCCATCTATCTATCTATCCGTCCGTCCATCCGTCCGTCCATCCATCCATCCAACTCTAACTGTCTTCTATCTATCCTTCTGTTTGTCGATCCATCCAAATCGTTTGGGTTTGATGATATATGGTGAATGTAATCTTAGCTGTTTGTATTGCGTGCCACTCTGACTTCTCTTACTCCCAAGAGCTAGGATAAATCGAAACCACAAATTGACCGTCTCGTCGCACAGCAAACGGATCAATAAAACTGAGAAAATTGCTGAACCAAATCACATTCAGTCATGCCTGAAAAGGTGTAGACTTTTGCTGGAACGATGAGAATCTTGTGAACAAACTGTCAAATTTCATAACTAACTGGAAAATTAAAATGAGGCCGAGCAACTGGATTTAGACTAACCACACAGTCTGGGGATGACAGGCATTTAGACCAACTCCGATGCAGAAGACAGTGTAGAGTGTAGAGTTTGCTGTATGATTCAAACAGCAGGCACTTTGATCAACTTAGTTATAAATACAAAGGTGTACAATGTACAATGTAAAATAGCTAATCAATCTACTATGGCAAGATGAAAATTCATAAGGTTTTACAGAGTACAATGGCTAAAATCAAAATTCATAGGGTATTATTGCCTATCAAAGCTATAGGAAACTTATTTTATAGCAAGTTTTGGCTACATGAAAATTCGTAAGATTTTATAGCATATTATGGCTAGATGGAGATTCATGAGATATTACAGCATACTATGGTTCTATGGAGCTTTATAGCATACTATGGCTAGGTAAAAACTCCTAACGTTTTATAGGAGACAAATAAAAATCCCCAGAGAAGTCAATGTTGTTGCGAACTACTTTTCATGTTGCCAGTATATACATGACATATGAACCGTGAAGTGAATAACGTGCACTGACATGAACCTTGAAGTGAGTAACGCGTACTGACATGAACCGTGAAGTGAGTAACGCGTAGTGACACATGAAATATACACTTTAATAAATGGCGGATAATGTCTACATCACATCAAGTCTATGTGTGCCGCTGTATGAGAAAGGCCTCTGTGTACTCCTATGTAGGAACAATTCTAAAGCACACACATCTATAGTTCCATTTGTGACGTACTCTTTCTCTGTACTAAAATCAGACAGTCTGCAGACAGACTACAAGACATAGCTATTAAGACCGTGTCCTGGTCCTCAAGTGACGTGCAGAATATTAACTTACACCATTTTCTTCTTCCCGAGGTCATTCACCTGTGCATTGTTATTTTTTGTTTGTATACACGTGTGCTAAATTTCACTATTGAGCTACATGAATAACAAACTACCAATATGGTTACCATTCGGTTATCTACCTGACTGAAATACGGGCTCACCTAGTCATTCTTCTTTATCCGTCTATTTTTCTGTCTAACCGATTTTCTCGTCTCATTGCTTCTACGTGTTACTACGAAATTATTATTTATACTTTGCAGATGATGTGAATGAAGATCTGCCACTTTCCAAACGAGAAAATGTGTTTGGAGTTCTCCCCCCTTGGAACGAATTCTGCCGAATGATGCACCTGACAAGCTGTATCCACAGCCGACATAGGTAGGCAACGTGGATGAGGGATCCCGATCAAATCCATGGATACCCCACCAAGGATGGAAAAGAGACTGTGCTCCCTATCCGTTGGACATTAGCTTATATAATCAGAGCTGTTCTTTTATCCTATCATACTGCAATGAGTAAAAAAAAATGCTTCGAAACACGTTACACTTGAAGTATGTAAATGAAATTTAAAAGAATAATGAAACATATGAAGTAGATGTGGATTTTTTTCTTTATCAAAGAAGTGTAAATAAAAGTTTAAATGAAGAAATATTCTTTACAAAATATGTATCTTACGTGCAATTATTACAAACGCATTTCCAAAGATAAGCCAAACACCACTACTAATATTGACATCAGACCATATTAACATACCTATTAATGTAATAGGACGTTCGACGCCATGTTTCCATGAAGTTATTACATATTTATAGTGCAATAGCTTGAATCATCACTTCAGGGGCGATTATCCACTCGTGAGACTCTAAGCATTATGATGTCAAGAGAAAGACGTCATACAAATTAAACAGAAAATATTCTATACTGATAAAGATTATTGCAATTATTTCATTGAAATAGAATATAATGATTCATCTGCAGCTTAATTTATTCTTTTTCTGTTCATTCTGTCACAAATACTTGATGTTTAAATTTTACAAATGTCATCTAGTACTTTTCTTCTCTCTTTCTATTTGCGAATGAAATATTTTGAAATCAAAAGCAAATTCATCAACTCTAAGTTCCTAACTCAGCAATCTAGAACGACATTGTTTGAATTAAATTTACTTTCCCCATAATATTATAAAAAGCAGCTATACTTCTTTCTTTCTGGATTGAAATAAAGAAACAGCGTATGAACGTTTTAAATAAATATTTTAACAACTTCACATCTGTAACTTTCGACGTCTTACAGGACATAAGTGAATCTCATCCGCTTGAATAGAGGGAAACAACTCTTGGTATTCTTATATAATGCGGTTAATTGTGTGATTGTCCATGAGAGTTATCAGTGGTCCTAATTTTTATTTTATTGTCTTAATTTTTGTTTAAACATAAAATAAAAACAAATCTTTCAATTTTATTTCATATTATTTTATTTAACAGCATTTTTTATGGCTTTCCCGTTTGTTTCAACTACTGGCTATCATAGTTCCCACATACAACTGGTTTGATTTATGTTTATTTTCTTCATAGTTTGTATATTTTATTTAAAGTCTGTACTTTTTGTTTGTATTTTGTTCCTTAAACTTTCCATTTTCTAATTCTTCATATATATATGTTTTTCATCTTGCCCTCCTTAATTATTTTTATGTATTTCACTTATGTGTTTGCTTGCTATTTGTTACTTTATTTGGTTTTCATCTATCTATCTATCTATCTATCTATCTATCTATCTATCTATCTATCTATCTATCTATCTATCTATCTATCTATCTATCTATCTATCTATCTATCTATCTATCTATCTATCTATCTATCTATCTATCTATCTATCTATCTATCTATCTATCTATCTACCTACCTACCTACCTACCTACCTACCTACCTATCTATCTATCTACCTACCTACCTACCTATCTATCTATCTATCTATCTATCTATCTATCTATCTATCTATCTATCTATCTATCTATCTATCTATCTATCTATCTATCTATCTATCTATCTATCTATCTATCTACCTATCTATCTATCTATCTGTCTGTCTGTCTGAACTTACGAGAAAAAGTCTCTAGATAATACGTTGGACTAATCATCACTGAAGAGTGAATATTCAAAGACATTTGGTAACGTTAGTTATACAGGAGGCTTGATAACTATGACTAATTCACTATTGTTTGCGTCTGTTATTTACTTCCTTCCTTTCCACTAGCAATTCAGAATATGAAATAAGCAAGTGGTGCATAATGAGTAGCACTGACTAGTGTAAGATTGCAACAGTGAACGGCCACCTCAAGGACGTGAAAGAATGTTACTTGAACGAGTTCTCTATTTAGTGTGACAATTATTCTGACACGATCCAATCCTTCATCATTCTTTGTCTTTTGTTCTGGAGCCTCTCTCTCTCTCTCTGCCTGGCTGTCATGTCAAGATCTTTTCGTGTTCGTGCAGCTATCAGATCATTGCTACTAAGTGAACCACAATGGTTGAAAACGAAGTGCGAGACCGTTTAACTGAACCACAATGGACGAAAAAGACGTGCGAGACCGTTTAACTGAACCACAATGGACGAAAAAGACGTGCGAGACCGTTTAACTGAACCACAATGGACGAAAAAGACGTGCGAGACCGTTTAACTGAACCACAATGGACGAAAAAGACGTGTGAGACCGTTTAACTGAACCACAATGGACGAAAAAGACGTGCGAGACCGTTTAACTGAACCACAATGGACGAAAAAGACGTGTGAGACCGTTTAACTGAACCACAATGGACGAAAAAGACGTGCGAGACCGTTTAACTGAACCACAATGGACGAAAAAGACGTGTGAGACCGTTTAACTGAACCATAATGAATGAAAAACACACCAGGGATCACTGATTGATAATGGATAAAAAAGACATCTGGGATCTTTTAACTGAACCATAACAGAGCCAAGCGACGCTCAAGAAGACCATTTCAATACAGTAATTGATTTTATATATCATTAACGAACCATTACAAAATAAAGAAACAATATTTATGTTCCCAATATAAACTTACCACACCATAAACTGTCTAGAGATAGAATAATCAATGAGAGTTGTCTTTCAACTGTCGCCCTGGAAACAAAAATACTTTTGTCCAATATTCTTTTTATGCTACTAAAATAATATACCTTTATTAACTTTATATATGGTTTTATTCATCAATTGCCTTCTTATTCTGCTTCTGTATATGTTTGTAATTATGACTCCATTGATGCATTTAAAGATGTAAAATGCATAGCTCTAAAATTAGACCTATTTAAACAGTTCATTTTCATTAAAAGCACCAGAAGATAAAAAAAAATCTCTCTCATTTTTCTCCGTTTGAATAAAGAAGGCTGTTTAGAGGATTGTGACGTAATACATGCGAAATTGTTAAACTCGAAACATGTCCCATAAATAAGCAAGCAAGACGTAATTACTTTCATAATTTCAAATCTATTATATAATTTTAAAATTATTATTTATATTCCTATATGGCAAGAAGAATGGTTTTTCGTTAAGTTTAACTTGTTTTGCTGTAGCTAATTGTAAACAATATTAGTACAAACAAATATTATATGTAATAATTCACAATATAATTAAGCACAAAAGCAGAAGTGAAAATTACATGTCAGTAAACACAAATACTATATCTGATAATTAACCTAATGACCAAATGTAAATATTTTATTGGTAACTTTAAGAATACAATTACTATACCTGATAATAAACAATTTAACCAAATCTAAATACTTTATCTGGCAAATACAAATAACTACGATTATTATAACAGAGCTCCAGTTAAAAATGTGACACACAGCTCCTGGTCGAAAATGTGAAACAGCTCCAGTTAAAAAATGTGACACACAGCTCCTGGTAGAAAATGTGACACAGCTCCAGTTAAAAAATGTGACACACAGCTCCTGGTAGAAAATGTGACACACAGCTCCTGGTAGAAAATGTGACACAGCTCCAGTTAAAAAATGTGACACACAGCTCCTGGTAGAAAATGTGACACATCTCCAGTTAAAAATGTGACACACAGCTCTTGGTAGAAAATGACAGCTCCAGTTAAAAAATGTGACGAACAGCTCCTGGTAGAAAATGTGACAGCTCCAGTTTAAAAATGTGACACACAGTTCCTGGTAGAAAATATGACACAGCTCCAGTTAGAAAATATGACAAACAGTTCCAGTTAAAAATTAAGACCCATTGTTCCAGTTAAAAATGTGACACACAGCTCTACTTAAAAATACGACACACAGCTCCAGTTAAAAATATGATCCCAGTTAAAAAATATGACCCACAGCTCCAGGTAGAAAATATGATACACAGCTCCCGTTAGAAAATATGACACGCGTACCATCAAAATTGATGTACATCATAACATTATGACAAGTTGCGAGAATATTATAATAAAATAAAACTTTATGCGACACACAGCTTTCAAAATTAAACTCCAGGACGTGTCAACATTAAATTTTAAAAGGCAATGAACAGCATGCGCACGTATACACTGTATTGCAGAAGCATATAGATTCAAAATAGAGCCACATCTCTAGAATATTAAAATATGACGTAACTGAACACGAGAGTTGTCGGAATAACCTTCTCTAGCTGTGAACTACATATCTATTTGAAGAAAAGTCACCAGCGACAATACAACTTCATTGTCGCCAGAGGTTAGTCAGGACAATTGAAATAAAATAAAAGCTCACGGGGTTTTTTGTTGTTGTTTTTTTGTATTATTTTTTAAAAACAGAACACGACACGGCAGTAAAGTCGAGCTATAATACCGATCAACATTTAATGTTAAACATCTATGATAGGAGCCGTTGGATTTAATGCTGGATTGCAGTCAAGCGAGCCTTGGAGACAAATGAAAACTCGTGAAAGACAACTAAGCGATAAGTTTCGTATTTTCCACTCGGTCGGCACGGTAATTTAAAATTACTTTGATTAGAAGCAGGAGTCACAAAGTGCAGCTTACTTTCGGAGAGAATGCTTGAAATGCATTGAGGAGTTATTTTTTTACTTTTAAGCGACATATCTTCAAAAGCTGATATTTACTGAAGAATTAGGTAAAAAGTCGACAAAATATGTTGCCAGAGCTGCTTTTCAATTTCCTTGAAAGGTACTGTACTGATTGCCATCGGAGCTTTTTTTTCAACTGTACAAAATCTGTTGTCATGACACATTTAAGTGTTCAAAGACATTTATGCTGGCTATTTTAAATGTCATTCAAATCCAAATTTCAATAACACTGATTAAAACCAATGTAGGGAACTGTCAAGTAATAATAAATGATTGTAGGCTGAGCGGGGTGTCTGTTTTTGTGTCTGAATGTCATCTTCCTGTATAACATTACAACATAGTCATGGTCATGAAAGTGAACACTGAGTTGAAGGATGGGGTAGGTGGGAGGGGGGGGGGGCTAACGTATTATTTATACACAGGAGAGTATAACAGGTTTACAGGTATAAAACATAGAATCTAGTTACTAGATTTCACGTCCTGATGCTCAGCGAATATAAGTAAGAGAAGATGAAGGAGTATACAGTTACAGGAAACATTTCATTTTTTAAAAAAATGATTAACTTTTCATTTGAGAGGTTTCACTTCTATTCTGGTTTCATGAAATGAACATTTTATTCTTATTTAATTAGAGACTTTAAGGTATTAATTCATCTTAATGTTAATTGAATAATTGGAAACAAAGAAGTTAAATGTAATTTAAACTATTAAATTCTGTTGACTATGCTATGAGTGGAAATGTATACTTCTTTTTGGATGAGTCAACGGTTAAAAGGTAAAATTGTGATGATTGAGCACTGTGCATGATGGGAATTAGTATTAATCATCTTTGTGCAATGGAATATCATGAACAGTCGAATCCGAAAAGCAGTGAATCATGCCTAGGTCCATAACACAGCTAAGTCAGATTTTAAAAAAATCGAGATTAGACAAATATGTGTGTCTACGTGTGTACAGCTGTCTTTCAAAGGTAGGAATTTTTTTTACACCGGGACTGGTTCATAGGCGAGATGACTAGCATTGTAGGCGGTGAGAAAGCCAATGTTATTTACGAGTTGACCAAAGACTTTCATTCTGTTGAAAGCCGTACTAAGGGAAGGTTGCTTAGTAACGTAGAAGTACATGGAATTACGGGAAAGAAACGAAGAATGGAAGCTGAAGTCTGGAAAGCCATGTTTGGAGAGCAAAACGTAACTGCCTCTGAGACAAGTGAAATTGAAAGCGCATAGTTTATTACAAGGTGGATATTTTTTAACGATGATTGTGTTTACAGATTGGTAGATAAATAATTAAGATAAATGAGAAATCTATAGATTAAGGGAACTTAGGGAAACCCTCATTCAAATCTACACGGTTCCAACACCCCAGTGTTCCCAACATCATAACAATTGATTTGACCGAGGGTCACCATCAGTTTGCCATCGAGCGTTAGACTTAGTTCAGAGTACACAAAGAGAAGCCTAATAACTAGTAGACCGTTGGCTAGCCTGTGCTAGTCTGCATCTGTTGTGTATCAAATATGAGGAACATTACGACCTGCATTGGTGACCCAGTTAAGCAGACATTCCTGAACCCAATGAGTGATTGCTTGTCCAGTACTCTAAGAGTGATTGCTTTGTCCAGATCTCTAAGAGTGATTGCTTTGTCCAGAACTCTAAGAGTGATTGCTTTGTCCAGATCTCTAAGAGTGATTGATTGTCCAGAACTCTAAGAGTGATTGATTTGTCCAGATCTTTAAGAATGATTGCTTTGTCCAGAACTCTAAGAGTGATTGATTTGTCCAGATCTCTAAGAGTGATTGCTTTGTCTAGATCTCTAAGAGTGATTGCTTTGTCTAGATCTCTAAGAGTGATTGATTATCCAGAACTCTAGAGACGGGGAACCGCAAAGAAACTAGAATAGTTTCTAACCAGAAGTGTTACGGCGAATTTATACTTACGTCACAGGAAATGGCTCTGTGTTGAAACGTTCGTATAGTTCATTTCATGCATACATTCTTCTTTCATATTAAATTGTAATTTAATTGTTAAACTATTTTTAAGTTGTTGTTAGTGGTACTGCTGTTACATCTAATTCTGGGTAATGTCACATTGTAATGTTTAGCTTCACAGTAATGCAATTGTCTGTATTGTTCGTTTATGACGCAGTGTTTACCGCAGGGTGGGTGGGTGGGCGTGACGAATCAAAAATAAATAATCAAAACATAATAGACTTTCGCAATAACCACCAGAGTCCATTATCGGCATCGGCAAGTATAGGTGGATTAAGCCTATGAGTATCTAAACTAATTTGATATAGTACACTCTAAGTAGGGCCTATCTTACAGAACACTCTAAGTAGGGCCTATCTTACAGAACACTAAGTAGGGCCTATCTTACAGAACACTCTAAGTAGGGCCTAATATACAGAACACTCTAAGTAGGGCCTCTTATAAAGAACACTCTAAGTAGTGCCTATTATAAATAACACTCTAAGTAGGGCCTAGTATACAGAACACTAAGTAGGACCTAGTATACAGAACACTCTAAGTAGGACCTAGTATACAGAACACTCTTAGGACCTAGTATACAGAACACTCTAAGTAGGACCTAGTATACAGAACACTCTTAAGTAGGACCTAGTATACAGAACACTCTAAGTAGGGCCTAGTATACAAAACACTCTACACTCTAAGTAGGGCCTATTATACATAACACTCTACACTCTAAGTAGGGCCTAGTTTACAATACACTATATTGCACATTGAAGTTCATAACTTCAAAATGCTAATACCTAACAAAACACCTTTTTAATTATAATTGTCTTTAATTAGCTGTGTCCTTCAGGGTTACCCATGCTTTAAGTGACTGGAAATCTTAAATGTATAATCATTATTATAATTAACTGATAGATAATCAGTATAATTCATTGGTAAATAATCATTATAATTCATTGATAAATAATCATTATAGCTCATTGATAAATAACGAATATATTTCATGTTAAATAATCAACACTATTAATTGGTAAAATGAATATAATTCATTGGTAAATAATCAGTATAAATAATTGTTAAATAATCAATATAATTCATTTATTGGTAGATAATCATTATAATTTATTGATATAAATCAGTATAATTGGTTGGTAAATAATCAGTATAATGCACTGGTAAATAATCAGTACAATTTACTGGTAAATAAACATTATAATTCATTGGTAAATAATCAGTATAATTTACTGGTAAATAAGCATTATATTTCATTAGTAAATAATCAGTATAATTCATTGATAATTCATAATGCGAGTAAAAAATACGTGAAAACCTAAGAAATGCGATTATGACGACATGCGAGTTATTTTCAGCAAAGCACTTGAGCAAACACGTGAGTATAAGTTATATTTGTTGAATGTAATTAAAGGCACACATAGCATTACGTTTCCAGCATGAAATCACATGCATGTATTGGTAAGGATGTTTTTGTATTGGGACTTACAACAACCGTTTGCTGTTCGATAGAGATTTGTGATTCAAGACTTTCTTTATTGGTTAGGTCATGAGTACGGTATGAAACAAAGAAATTCTAGTACTTTTTTTATATTATAAAATATATTTCAAAATAGAACAAATTTAAAAAAAAAACAACAAAAAAACTATAAATAAATTCATATAAAACAAACTGGTTATAACAAGGCTATGTGTAATAAACAGAATTAGCCCCCTTGAATATATTTCCCTCCGCCACGTTTGCAAACGAGTACTTAGTCTCGATACAGAGAGAGAATCAAAAAGATGCAGACAGACGAATAGGCAAATAAAAAATACCTGCAGGCAGGCGCAGAGAAAGAGGCAGGTAAATAGACAGATAAATAGATGGATGGATAGAAGAATAAATAGGAAAACAGACAAACAATAAGAAGGCAGGCAGAGAGAGAAAAAAAAGAGAGAGAACAGAGAAGTGAGATTGATTTTAAAATGGATGGATAATATACATCAGTTTGTACCTCTAATGACTCGTCTTACAATGGCTACTACAAGATTAACCATGTGACCTTGAAATTAGCCCTTCACCAGCGATGTCTCGCGGTCAGACGAGACAGCACTGCACAGAAACAGCAGTGGACACCTGGATCAAAATTACCGGGGACGTATCAAGTTGCAACAACAATTTGCACAATATCCAATACGTCGAAAAGTTCAGCTCAATATGGTACCGCTGTGGGTGTAAACACTAATTAATCATGAATGCCATCTTTAATTTATAAAATATCCATACACGTTCAAAAGTCCCACTGATAAGACTGTTTGACTTAATTTATTTAAATATCATGAAGTTATTTTGCTTCAGGTGTAATACAACAAGCGCATAAATGCAGTTTTGGAAAATAGATTTCTTATTTAGACAAGAAATTATGTGAAGTTTATGGGTATCACCTTTGAATCGGCAGAACAATGACTTCTGATCCAAGGCGTCCGTTGCATACATTCTCGGGTTTTGCAATTAAAAACACCTTGCGTGCACCGAATTGGAAAATCTCTGTCAAGGCCAACAGGGCTGACGCGCATGTCCTCAAAGTCACTGCATGACGTAAATGAAATGAGATTTTTTTCTCCCTCAGTCATGCTCGGTACAAATCGAGAATGAAAAAGACCGTATACGCGAAGTTTAACCCTCTCTCTACCAACTCTTATAACATGTAGTGGGCGTTGTGTTATTTTATTTTTCAAACTCACACGACTCGAAGTTTTGTATCCCTGCAAGCTACTGATGATATCCATTTCCTGGAAGTGGTGTTGCGTTTTGGCATCATGTTCCCCATCAACAGGTTGACGCGTAACTTTAGAATGAATTTCAGGCACTAAGGATTCCATGAGTTACTCTAAATGAAGTCGAAAGATAAGTTATATGATGATTGAAGCACGCGTTTTTGAGCCGCAAGACACTCCACCAGGACCAAAACTACTCGAAATCTCATTTCAGATTTCGATTCGCAGCACAATGGCTGGCTGGGTACACGGAAGTCAGAAAGAGGTAAAGGAGGAAGAAGAGAGAGAGAGAGAGAGAGAGAGAGAGAGAGAGAGAGAGAGAGAGAGAGAGAGAGAGAGAGAGAGAGAGAGAGAGATGTGTGTGTGTGTGAGAGAGAGAGAGATGTGTGTGTGTGTGAGAGAGAGAGAGAGAGAGAGAGAGAGAGAGAGAGAGAGAGAGAGAGAGTGAGAGATAAAACAGGGAGGAAGGGAGAGAAAGCAAGAAAGATAGAAAGACAGATAGTGAACAAGAAATGAACAGAAAGAGAGAGGAAAAGAAAGAGAAAGAGAGAGTGAGGAAGAGATAATGGAAAACAAATGAGAGAAGAAGACCAGTCGGTGGGAAGGGCAAAGTGGCGATAACCTGTGATGAGTAGCGAGTCGACAAGTTTTGTTCAGAATGTTGCCTCGTGAGTAAATTCACAGGTAGTACAGGTAATTAACACTGACGGGAAAGCATAAACATTCTATATTATATATTTTCAAGGTAAAACTATGGGGAAAATATATTACTGACTTAGTTTTATTTCTATGATCAGAATTAAAGTTACAAAATTTCTCAAAGCGGCAGACGTGTGAACGAAAATGACGAAAGTTCCCAAGGAATAGAGTTTCAAAATTAATTCTGTAATGAAACACTAAAATTAACTTCCCCGGCAGTCCATCATGGTGCTATATATTAGCTTCTTGAAATAAAATGTCGCTCATAAAAATAAAAAAAAGCATTTACTGAAGATTCAAAACTTTGCTTGATCTTTCCAAACAATGAATAAATTTAAAGTTATATTCATTAATCTTGCTCTCAAGCCTTCTTGTTTAATCTTAGCTTAAAAAATAGTGGTAAAACCACGAATTCCTAATTGACATACACCGATGAAGGGAAAGTACCCATTTCTACTTGCATTTTTAACAACTGTATTGCACATTTACTGCCCTTTGCGCACTAGTGTCCAGGGAATAACTGAACGCACATAGCACAGCTGTGTTGATTTGAAAATTAGACTGCTACCTGCAGCTGTCGAAAGCAATGCTTTCGGTTTTTGACGAATTATCACGTGATGCGAAATCTACGAGGCTCCTCCTAGGTAGGATTTAAATACCTTAGGGAGAGAGAGAGGGGGAGAGAGAGAAAGAGAGAGAGAGAAAGAGAGAGAGAGAGAAAGATGGAATGCCCTTGAAGGTTGATAATTTAATAAATCTGTTAAATGAAATACTCATGCCGTATGGTCAGACAAAGGAAATAATACAAAAACCTTCGACTATGAATGCAAGAAAAAAAAATAGAGAAAAACAAAACATATTATTTTCAACAATTTACGTACACTCTACCTATTTCATTCTTTCCATTACTATATAAATATGGATCCAATGAGACATAATAATAGTGATTATCTCTCGGGGGAGGGGGGACTTGGACATTGAGCGGTACACATGTTCGAGACCTCAGAATTTAGTGAGGGACCTCATAATTTAGTGAGGGATCTCAGAATAATTTAGTGAGGGACCTGATAATTTAGTGAGGGATCTCAGAATTTAGTGAGGGATCTCAGAATTTAGTGAGGGACCTCAGAATTTAGTGAGGGAAACGAAGTACCCCGAGAACTATGCAGGTTCGAGAACGTCCTGCGTTAGCACTAGAGGGTAAGATAGCTAATACAACCACAACATAGCCCCCCCCCAATTTTTTTAAGTGGGAAGAGCTTCATTATTTAGTAGTCCACATTAGGGTCAGGACAAATTGTAAGGTGTTCCATGTTTTGGTACCTCGTCTGAAAGAAAAATAAGTAAATGAAATCACTCCGCTCGAATCGCTTGCAACCAAAATCCCGCGAGGAAACTGCTGATAGTATTTGTGTTTTGTGTTGACGAAACGTACTTAAATCTAAACAGAGATACATGATTAATTGGTTCACGGGCATTTTTCTGGGCAATGGGGTGCATCTTCATCACTGCCACATTAACTGAAGTAGCGTATTTAATTTCCTATAATTTGATTATGAGACATGTTTTCCAGTAACTCATATTAAACACACATTTGTTCCCAATCTTAGATATCAAAAGTGACCGAACAAAGTCCAGAGGGCAAAGTTGAAACTTTTAACAAATTGCTTTCTATGTAATTGCTTCACAAGAATTACACAAAGCGTTAAATTTATAATTAAGTAAATGCTTACATAAATAATACGTTATTGCATATGGATGGGACTGAAATATTCACACACACACCCACACACTCTCCTTCTAGATCCTATTCTCCTTTGCCTAAAGGCAAAGGGCTAAAATAAGAATTAGTATACTTTTTCATCGTTCATTGCTAGATACATCTATTCAGTACTCCCTCTCTCTGTCTCGCGCACACAAATCTATCTATCTATCTATCTATCTATCTATCTATCTATCTATCTATCTATCTATCTATCTATCTATCTATCTATCTATCTATCTGTCTATCTATCTATCTATCTATCTATCTATCTATCTATCTGTCTATCTATCTATCTATCTGTCTGTCTATCTATCTATCTATCTATCTATCTATCTATCTATCTATCTATCTATCTATCTATCTATCTATCTACCTATCTATCTATCTGTCTGTCTGTCTGTCTATCTATCTATCTATCTATCTGTCTGTCTGTCTGTCTGTCTATCTATCTATCTATCTATCTATCTATCTGTCTGTCTGTCTGTCTATCTAATTATCTATCTGTCTGTCTGTCTGTCTATCTATCTATCTATCTATCTATCTATCTATCTATCTATCTATCTATCTATCTATCTATCTATCTATCTATCTATCTATATGTTAATGATTCGGGTTCAGTTAACAAACTGTTATATCTGTGCTTACTTTTGTCAAAGTCCATATGAGTGGCGCTATAAATGTTCTATTTAGTTTTGAACCAGAAGCTTTTGAAAATTATACATGTACACACATACAATTTAGAAATACCGCGAATTAACGCAATGTTTCTTCTTCTTTTTTAAAACTGATTTGTTTTCTTTCCTTTCGACATGTGATGGCAATATATAAGCTGAACTTAAGCATATTTTTTTTAAAGCTGGAGTCACAATAGCAGCCTTTCAAGATCACACTATGGTTCGAAGATGTAGCGGAAGTGTGTGTCAATCTTTTTTTTGTTGAGTAATAATGCTCACATTGTTGTTTAAAGTCATAACTTCCAGTCATTCGAATTTATATCCATGATTCACTTTGCATTAGGCAAACGATTATCGCAATTTCATCATCAACAAAAATATCGTACTGGCTTCCTCACGGTCAGACATGTGACACTTCGCAGGAGTGTTAAATCCAGTCTAGGAAATTGGAGTTTCATGACGTCATCGTCTCGTTAATGCTCGTGCAGACCCCTCCTAACAAAAGATAATTTCTCGTAAGTTCAGCTTCGTACAGAGCAATGATATTTGGTTAACTGAAAAAAAAAAAGTCAAATTTCTGCTTCACTTACAACACTGTGATCTATTAGCCAATCAGATGTAACACAATTTCGCTCACGTTTGCTGCTGATTTCGACAGAACGTGACTTACTACTGGTCAACGCACAAGTGTACCTGTCTAGCCTCTACTCACGTATTAGGGGTTACTGTTTGTTGGTCATTCTTCAAATGTCCAGCAGGTATCACTGGCCAGTGATGCAACCATTCACAACGTTGACTAGCACTAATTCCACTCACACCGAACACTAACCTAATCGTACTTTCATACTTTCAACCCTTTATTCATCCACCTAGAAGTATTCACTTTTACTGATCTGCCAGCATAGGTAACAGAAAACTGAATAAGTTCAAATTTCCAGTCTCTCCTATGCTTTCCTCATTTACATAATACTTATAACGTGTTAATACTTTACAATTATAATTTAAGAACATTGAAGAGCCCATTTCGTGATGCATATATAGCATTCTATAGCTGTTTTTAACACCACAGCATGTGACGTCTTCAAATCATTGGATGAGTCAGTCGCTGTGCAGTATTGTAATGAATGATCCTGTCTCTAAACAATTTTGCGTTGTTACAAAGCTGGATCTATTTTTGTCTTGAAATCTCCTCTATCTATGTAACAATTCGTAGTATCAAGACTAGATGCAAAAGCTTTTGCTGTTAAGCTGCCATCTGTTTATATATAAATACATCACTAGGTTTACTCAGTTCTTTGTTTATTTGCCTTTTTTCATAAATGCATTCTCCCAATCATGATAAAAGCTGTTTTAGTAGAAATGCCGGCTTTTGAGCTTTGTATTTTACACCTGTAATGCGTAATGAGTGTTAATTTTGTATAAGTTTCTTTATAATGCTTATAGGTCGTGTGTTTCCGTTGTTGAAGTGTCTTCTGTGTATAGGTTTTAATTTAGTACTGTTTAAACAAATTAAAAACCTGAAAAATTGAAATCCCAGATCTAATGAGGTGTTTTGAAGCGTCATACACTTTTGTCTGATCCTAAGGTACCCAGATCCGAACACAGCGGGTGTGAATGAGCCAGGAACTGAGATCTAAATAGTTTTTCATTTTATTATTTTGAGTAATTTACTCTTGCTTTCCTTCATTGTCTTTGTTCCTTCCTTCCTTTAACTTTTCCTTTACCTTTCCTTCATTGTCTTTGTTCCTTCCTTCCTTTAACTTTTCCTTTATCTTTCCTTCATGCCTTTCTTTAGAATCTCTCGTACAAAAGTATTAAAATCGTAAATGGCCGCTTTTCAGTCTCCAGCGAGATAAGGACGGAAAATATTTAGAATTTGTTTTTTATACATAATTTATGTATAGTTTAGCGCACGGTTAATTGAAAACAGTTCCAATGAATTTCACTGTTTTTCTGTTTTGCATACAGAAAAATACACAAAACTGAGGGCGTTTGCTTATTCACTTAAATAAAAAAAGTATTGACCTCCTTACACTCCTTACACTGTTATGACGCTAGAAAGTAAAGATAACCATTGCAATGTCAGCCTGCTACTGCATTAGCTCGCACGTAATGACCTTCAAATATCCGAAACGATGACTGCCACGAAACGGATGTAGAGGTGAATGTAGGTGTAGTTGTAGCCCGCAAGGTAGTACACGCGCAGCAGAAAGCATAAAGTAACGCAAGTACACACTGACATTTTCGATATAAATCGAAATAGTGAGAAATTTATGAGAACAGTAGTTGTGAAACATTTTGAGAATCTGAGAACGGTGAGACAATTAACAATAATCATAATTATGAATAATTAGGGAATAGTATGATGTTTATGAACAATCAGACAATAGTAAGACATTTCAGCAATCACAGATCAATGTGATGTTCGTGTCCGCATGAAAGAATAAAAACCATTAATGAATCAGCATCGGATAGTGAAATATTAATGACTAAATAATGATCATTGGAACATTAAGTAATTAAAGAATAATGAAATATTAATGATTACATACTGATCATTGGAACAGTAAGTAAATAAAGAACAGTGAAACATTTTTGCGCATGCACAGAACCAAGAAATATTAATGAGTAAACAAAGAAACTGTGAAACAATAATGAGTAAAAACAGTACAGTAAAATATTAATGAGCTAACGCATAAACGTGAAATATTTAATTTGAAAGCAGTGAGGCGTTGTAAAGTAATCATATGAACTTGAACCTTTTGTGAGTAGTCAGAGAACAGCGAGGCTTTCAAGTAATAAAACACGAGCCTTCTGTGAGTAATCAGAGAACAGTGAGGCGTTGTAAAGTAATAATACAAACTTGAGCCCTCTGTGAGTAATCAGAAAACAGTGAGGCGTTGTAAAGTAATAAAATGAACTTCAGCCCTCTGTGAGTAATCAGAAAACAGTGAGGCGTTGTAAAGTAATAAAATGAACTTCAGCCCTCTGTGAGTAATCAGAAAACAGTGAGGCGTTGTAAAGTAATAAAATGAACTTCAGCCCTCTGTGAGTAATCAGAAAACAGTGAGGCGTTGTAAAGTAATGAAATAAACTTCAGCCCTCTGTGAGTAATCGGAGAACAGCTTGTCAATAAGCACGCACGATGAGACATTTACGACTAAACAGAGAACAGTAAGAATTTTTTGAGTTATTAAAGAATAGAGAGACATTTATGATTGTTCAGATAACAGCATGAGACATCAGTTAAGGAGAAAAATTATTGTTATGTATAATATGTTGATAATAGTGCCACCTTTCTGAGCTGTTAGATTTTAGTATATTGTGATCTACATAACTGATCGGATACAGTACAGTTATTGTAAGTGATGTCGCGTACAAAATCAAAAAGTTAAATTAATGAATTTAATGTTTAATCTCTCTTCAAATTGTACTACTTTACTGAACGCGTAAACTCCACACAAACTCTATGCAAACTTAATGAGCTATGCTTAATATTTAATAATTGTTTTTCAATTTTATTTTTCTATAGCAATACAAGGATCATGTGGCTTTCTAAGGTTATGGAAAGAAGACAGTTATGCTGCACAACAAATCTAAAATAGTTTTCATACAAATCTTGATGTATGATTCATTTTTAAAAGCGCACCACCTCACCTAGTGTGTCACATAATTCCCAAGATAGGTTGAACCCGAATTCTAATATTAATTCAAGTCCTACATAAAAATGCCGTATAATAATGGGATGAATAATAATTATTAATATTTTTCAGTGTAAATAAACGGCCTACACGGGCGAACAACGCCTAACATTCAAACTCGATGTAATCGTCTTTTTCATTCGAAAAGATTAAGTGCATTTGAAGCGAATCCCACCACAAGTTCCATATGAAAGTTTATTTTAACGACTCCGCAGTAGTAAAGAAAAATATATATTTTTTCTTTTTAACCAAAGAAAATGTAATGTCGCCCCACCCCACCCCCTTGAAGGAACTTCGATACGTTCTTGTAGGCAAGAATCTATTCGAAGACTGAAAGAGATTGTATGTCTTATCGCAGAAGTCGACTAGAGCCCCATGTCGCATTCATGAAGTAATTCAGTGAAGTCTACCAGACAGTTGTGCTGCTGTTCTGCTGAGTTAACTGTTGTTCGTTATAATGACAGCCTTTATTGAAATAACCGTTGAAAGAAGTTTGAAAGAGAAAAACCAACTTTGGTCCTTATATTTATTTGGAGCTTGTTCTAATCAGCATGTAAACGCGCGCGCGCGCACACACACACACACACACACACACACACGCGCGCGCGCGCGCGCACAGACTCACAGTTACAGACAAGCACAATGATTTAAAGAGACTTAACAAGATCTGCACGCCGTGTACATTAATATGTTTCTGGATTTCATGAGAGAGCTTGAAGAAAAGTTTCATTAGTCTCTGATGCAGGATTAATGCATCGCTATCCACAATGTAAGATCTGCATGTTAACAAACTTGTGGAATATAATGTAAGTACACCAGGTGAGTAACGACCGTTAAGAATGAATATCTATCGTTACCACCCACCCAGCTACTAGACTACACCACAACACTCTACACTACACTACAACACACTACACTACACTACACTACACTTTACTTGACTACACCACAACACAATACAGTACACTACAATACACTACACTACAACACACTACACTACACTACACTTTACTAGACTACACCACAACACTCCACACTACACTACACTGCACTACAACACACTACACTACACTTCACTACACTTTACCAGACTACACCACAACACACTACACTACACTACACAACACTACACTACACTACACTAGACTACACCACAACACAATACACTTCAATACACTGCACTACACTTTACTAGACTACACCACACTACACTACTACATTACACTAGACTACACTAGACTACATTACACTAGAGTACACCACACTAAAAACAATAAATGAAAGATATTCAGTTTATAAAAATACTAAATTTAGTTACTTTTTAGAACCTGGTCATAATAAGCAAAACAAAGAAATGATACACAGGTCAGTCGTTGTTATGGACAAGTACTTTATGACATTGACTTGAAACCGTCCAGAAAATAAAGAAATGTACAACACCGGGAAAAGACTAATTAAAGGTATGTTATCAGCAATAATAATACGTCAGCCAGCTTCTGCAGGGTGGAAACAATCCATCTGACGTATGATTTCTGTTGTGTGTATGTGTTAAGCACAAGCATTTTAACATACATTTTAATTGTTTTTTAAAAGTGAGAGAAATTTTAATGTTAAATTCGCACTGTTTCCCTCCTCCTTCCTACGCAACAACATCGCCAGTTAATGACACTTTTATGTCGCATAAACGTCACCACTTATTTGTGAAGTTAACTCTTTCCCCCACCCCAGATACTGTTATTACGTATTAAAATTTTAATGTCAAAAGAGCCTGGGGTGAAGTTATACGTAGTTGCAAAAGCAACATTATTAAGTCTATCAAATGGTCGAAAAATTATTAATTTTATTTTTAAAAAATAACTATGCCATTTGGACATGAATCAAAATTTGAGTTGATTTCGGCCCATATTACTTACATTTGTTTGTTTATTGTATATCAATTCTGTTCACTTTCACTGTCACAATTGAGTGCAGTTGTGCTAATAGTTAATTCTGTAACTTTTAGTTTGCTCTGACACAAAAAAATCCCTGAACGTTAATTAAACTCAAAACAAAATGAAAAGACAACCAGAAAACTAAACCAAGATCTATCGTTAACTTGTATTTTAATGACACCAAAAGCCAGCGTAAACATTAGGCAAAAATAGGTCTTTGTCAATAACAACAAAAATTCAGCACTATTTTGGTCTTCGTAAAAAAAACTAAATAAGCATAAAAAAACAATTGCAAATTAAGCATATATTGATCTTTGACAACAAAAGGCAAATTTACCATAAATTGGTCATGTTAATACAAACAAATTAAACATAAAATGGTCTTTGTCAACAATAGCAAATTAAGCACAAATTAGTTTTGTCAACGACAACAAATTAAGCATAAGCAGGTTTGTCAATAGCAACAAATTAAACCTAGAAGGTAGTTTTCAGTTAAAACAAGTTAAGCATATATTGGTCATTATCAAGTAGAACAAATCGAACATGAATTGGACCTTGTCAATAAAAATAAATTAAACATAAACTGGTATTTGTCAAAAGTAGAAAATTAAGCTTAAAACTGATCTTTGCTAATAAAAGCAAATGAAACATTTGGCCTTTTTGATAACAACAAATTAAAAAGAAATTCCTTTTTGTCAACATCAAATTAAACACAAATGGGTCTTTGTCAACAACACCAAATTAATCATAAATTAGTGTTATCAATAGTAACAAATTAAACATAAATTGAACATTGCCACTAACAAAAAGTAAAATAAATGTCTTTGTCAAAAGAGTAGATTAAGTAAAGTAATCATAAATTGTTCTTTGTTAAAAATAGCAGTTTAAGCATAATTTGTTCTTTGTCAACAAGACCAAGGTTAGAATGAATTGGTCTTTGCAACAACACTAAATTAAGCAAAATTTCGATTTTGTCTACTATAGATAATTAAGGATAAAGTTGTCTTTGTCAACAATAGCAAATTAACCATAAATTGGTCTCTGTGAAAAAGAACAAATTAAACATAAATTGGACTTTGTCAACAATTTTAAATTAAGTATAAACTGGTCTTCGTCAACGACAAAAAGTAAGCCATAAATTGGTCTTTGTCACCAATAGCAAATTAAGCCATAATTTGTCTTTGTCAACAATAGGAAATTAAGCATTTTCTTTGTCAGCAATAACTTATTAAGCATAAAATGGTCTTTTGTCTACAATAACAAAAATGATTTTGAGTCTCACTGAAGCAAGCAGAAACTAGCATTTGAATACATTATTTCCTCTTTTTATTTCTCGTACTCCACTTCTACCTTTTACTTTTTAATTCCTCCTCTTTTTGTTTCTCATTGTACTCCACTTCTACCTTTTACTTTTTAATTCCTCCTCTTTTTGTTTCTCATTGTACTCCACTTCTACCTTTTACTTTTTACTCCTCCTCTTTTTGTTTCTCACTCTACTGCGCTCTCATTTTATTTCTTGCCCTATTTTCTCTCTCTGCTCCACACAATTACTTTCCTTTTATTCATCATCTTTATTCTGCTCCTTACCGTTCGTCAGTCTAGCTTATTGTTTCCTTCTATACATCACTGGACTTTGTTCATATTTTTATACACTCCTCAGCTCCTCTTGCTATAGCTCGTTCTACTCCACTTCCTCTCTCTACATTTTAACCCATTATATTCCCTCATTGTATACTTCATCATACTTTTTTCCCCCTACTATTTCTTACTTAACTCCTTCCTTCGTATCCCCACCCCAATCCAACCTTCCTTCCATTCCTCACTCCATTTTACTTCCACCGATAACTCCATTCATTCCTTCCATACCTCACTCTACCCCACTTGTTCCTTCTTTTTATCACACTTTAATCTTCTCTCTCCTCCTGTGCCGTAACTCCCCCCACACTAAGCTATGCCTTCCTTCTATTCCTCTCTATATTCCACTTCTTCCTCCTACACTAAGCTATGCCTTCCTTCTATTCCTCTCTATATTCCACTTCTTCCTCCTACACTAAGCTATGCCTTTCTATTCCTCTCTATATTCTATTTCTTCCTCCTATAGGTCACTCTAATCATCTCCATAATTCTATATCTATTCAATGAAATCGTACCTTTATTCCTAACCCTTCTCATCCTGATCGTCTACTCCCTCCTCCTATCCCTCACTTTATGCCACTCCTCTTACTTCTATACCTCATCTACTCCTCCTCCCATCCTTTGCTTCTTGTCTTTAATAGCTTCACTCTGGCTTAATTACGAATTAACCTATCTCACGATTGCACATTAATAGTATTTTGGCTTAATTATGATTTAATTTATATCACGATTGTACAGTAATAAAAGTATTGGCTTAATTATGATTTAACCAATCTCACGATTGTACATTAATAAAATTCTTGGCTTAATTATGATTTAATTTATCTCCCGATTGCAAATCTTTATTTGACATAAACTGTAAATTAAATTTAAAATTACATAAATTAGATAGCTTTCAGCTTTTAAAATATCTTTTAATCCAGGCACGCATGCGTATAATTATAACACCGTTTGATATTTAATAGTCCTGGCCAATTGCTGCATGCATGAGTGGAACCAAATGTATGCAAATAAAATCAGTGTGCGAAACAAAACAATTATTGTAATTATTGCTCTTTTTTCATCGGTAAATAAGACATATAAAAATATATGTTTTTTCATTGCACCGAAACAATTTATATCATTTGGAAAGAAAAATCAAACATATTTTCATTTTAAAAATTCCTTTTCCCAAAGTTCCATAACCACCACCACCCGCCTTTGGGCATATGCCGGACAAGGTACGGTCTATTCTCTATAGGTATTTAAGGAATTTTAACGTTTTTGCAAGTAAACCAGTTGAGTCACAGCAGCTTTGTAATGTGTGCATGAATCTGGGTTGCCTGATCAACTCGCTCAATTCTGATATGACGGTCTCGGTGACCTTGAGAGACTATACGGGTAGTGTGACACAAACATCAGACATATAGATGGACCGACAGGCAGACTGTGGAGGTAGCAACATGCATTCGCTCAAGAATAGTGACATCACTGCTCGTTAGGGGTTGTCGTTTGATCTAAAAGCAGTGACGTCCAGTCTCTGTAATAAACCCGTGATTTCCAAGAACTTGGTAAGCAAAATTTCAGTACACATGCACTGAAAGACAAGTGACGGCGATGCACTCAGTAGCTAGTGACGTACTGAAAACTGAAGAGCACATTCCTACCGTGGGGACTGATGTTATCAAGTTCAAAAGTATACGGTTCACTTGACATGAAAGAAAGGAAGCAGAGGTAGAGGTCAATTTGGTGCATTTCGGAAGAGTATTTCAAACGTTACACAATAGAGCTTGTGTGCTGTAATCATTCTGGCAGAAAAAAAAGATATTTATTGAGACTTTTGATTTTAGGGAGTAGGGGAGTGGGTGGGTGGGGAATGTGAGGGAGGAGGGGGGACGAAAGGGTGATGTCAATCAATGGGTCAAAATATCTGATAACGAAAGTGTACTTTCCCTCCCGCCTCTAAATTTAACGGCGAACACAATTGACGATTTGGAGGCATGTTGGGAGCTTTAATCGGTCTTATTATTTAAACAGCCACTATTTTATGTTTGACATCTCAGGCCTCCAAAGTCACTTTCGAATAAATATAATCAGCCCGATGTACACTGTTACAACTTCAGAGAACACTGGAGAGAAAAGCGCATGCGTTTTATTCCACAGTTCACATCTACTCGCTTTGAATTTGCTCTTTTGTTGAGCGGGTGTTTAATTCCACAGAGCACACCTCCTCGCTTTGAATTTGCTCTTTTGTTGTGCAGATGTGGGAGGGATGCACATTAGTAAGAATGTTTTGTTCAACGTTCCAAAGGGTCAGGGTCAGGGTGGGGTTAGCTTAGTTTTCTAGGGGTGGGTGGGGGTGGAGACCCTTAAGATTAATTGCTGGTGTTGGATACGTTCCCTTATAAAAAATATGAGAAATAGCCAGCCACTTAATGCACGTGTTCAGAATCAATATAATGTGTCAATTGTTTATTTTGAAAAAAATCTATTGATGTTGGCGAAATTCATGAGGTTAAATGGTTTGGGATTTACCGGTCCAGTTCACATGTTACATATCTAGATCATATATTATGGGTCAATGTCACATGTTACAGGTCCAGTTTACATCTTGCAAGTAGAGTTACAGGTCCAGATCTCTTGTTATAGGTCCAGTTCACGTTAGAAGTCCAATTAACAAGTTACAGATCCAAATCACATGTTACAAGTTCAGACCACATCATGCAGATTTATTTCCCGTGTTAAAGGGTATTTCACAATCATACTGATGTAACTTACACATTTGACAACAACTCCATCTCTTACAGTTATTTATAGAACAAAATGGCGGCTCTGTGAGTGAAGAATTGTTAAAGTAAAAGAAAAATACGGAGAGAGATAAAAAGAGAGAAGGAAATGTGGAGATATGAAGAGAGAGAGAGAGAGAGAGAGAGAGAGAGAGAGAGAGTGATAGTGGAAGATAGAGAGGAGGGAAAGAAAGAGATAGGGAGATAGGGAAAGAGAGATGGAGAGAGAAAGGAAAGAAAGAGTGGAAAAGAGGGAGAAAGAGAGAGTAGGAAAGAGAGAGGGACACAGAAAGAGAGAAAGAAAGGGAGAGAGAAAGAGGAAAAAGAAAGAGAGACAGAGAAAGAAAAAAAGAGACAAAAGAAAGAGAGAGAAATAGAACAAGAGGGAGATAGAGAAAGAAATAAAGAAAGAGGGGGAGAGGAAGAGAAAGAAAAAGCGAGAGAGAAAGAGAAGGGGGGAGGGGGGAACAATTGTGCCATGCAGAGTTAACAAATCTGAAAAGAAAATGAAGGACATCGAAAATATATTTTTGTTTGTAAGTACTCAGAAAAAACGTTTAAAAGAAATATATTTAAGTACTTTATAAAGGGGTAGACGTGCAAAAAGCAATAAAACAAAGTACAGTAAAAAGAAAGTAACAAAGACAGAATAACAGAAAACAAGAGCAAAAAAAAAAAAAAAGCGTTACAGCGTGACTATAATACAAAGATCATAATTTAAAGTACAAATGTGACATCCGGAACCAATCTGAAACTATGATATCAATTCGGACATATTTCATTTAACTGGATACATTCTCAAGGTGTGGTAATATTGACGACTAGTCCAAATCTAACAACACAACCAGCAAGCTACAAATATGAAATCGAACCGGATACAATCCATTCAACAGGAAATTGTATTAACAAAACAATGCACTGAGCACCGTCTTGCACATAAATAGCATCCAGTGAGGGAGACAACCCGCCTTTGGCGTTTTCAATTACACCGAACATGTACCGGGAAACGAACGAATGACACATTTTAATTTATAACATAAAATCTATTTACGTAATACCATATAGCGAGGTGTTCGCCCTTATTACAGGGATGGTTGAGGAAATATGCGAAATACAGATGCAAAAAGAATGTTAAATACTAAAGTAGGAAAGCTCAGAGATTGTCTTAAAAAGATGCAGATTTAATAAATGTGGTTTGTTGTGTTAAGAGATCGAATCTTGTTCCTATTTAAACTTTAAGTCACAGTGTTAGTGCATGCATTAAATCAGTCTTATTAAAATTTGTAAATTTAACTTTAACAAATATTTAGGTGATAACATTTCATAAGATAATGAAGTACAATTTGATTACAAATTTCTTATTCAGTATTAATGTGTACAAAACTATATTCATTCTTTATAAGATAATGAAGTACAATTTGATTACAAATTTCTTATTCAGTATTAATGTGTACAAAACTAAATTCATTCTTTAGTTTTAATAATTACAGAAGAGGCAACCTGTTTACTAATCTGAGACACTTCACAAAATTAGTAATAGTTTAGATACTTGGTCAAAATACTTTTTGCATAATTGTTAGAAATATGCCATTATTAAAAGTTAAAAATAAAATTTTGATACTTGATCAAAGTACTTTTAAAATAATTGCCTGAGACATATCTTTATTAAAAGTTAAAAGTAAAATACTTGAAACTTGAATAAAAAATACATGTGAAATAGCTGCTAGAAATAAACCTTTATTAAAAGTTTAAACTAAAAGTTTTAGTTTAATATTTTATTATATTAATATTTTAAATAAATGCGAGAAATATGCTTTTATTAATAGCTTGAAATGAAATTTAAATATATGATCAAGCACCGTTTAAGCAAAAGCTAGAGATAACGACCTTCAGTGTATAATTGGCCTGCAATCATAACCAATGTTTTCAAGACGGAATGGATGGTAGTGTGTAGGTACTTTGCTCTGTTTGTAGAAAATGAACCAAGCAAAGGAAACAAGTATTGTTTTCACTAATATGTCGTACGATAAATAACTGTTGCCAGTGAAGACACTCAGAAAGACTATTGTTTAAATAAACCTCGACAGAAAATGTTCACCTTCAAACCAACAAGAAGACAACAATTCTCATTAGCCGAACAAATTAAGACTGACTTTAGCTGTACATTTGGTGTAATACCTGCAAACATAAAGGAATTGTCCTCACTAACTTGTTCATCAAAATTTAATTCCACATGACAATGGTTTTTAAATGATGAAAATACCCGGTTGTTGTCAAAATTTTATTTAGAAAGCATGTGACGAGCATACACGCACGCACACACACACACACATATATACATACATATTTGCTGATTTGAAAAAAATATTGTGTGAGATAGATTTGATTCTCTAATGTCGGTCACTTTACACGCACACGCCAACACATCAGCTACGTTCCTAACAGGTTATCAATATGATGTCCAAAATGATTTTTGTATTTCTTCGTTTTTGATTAACGGAGAAAAGAAAAGCGGAAAGACTACAAGCAGTTATTTCAGTGAATTCTGGCAGAAGGTCAGACACTGACTTGTGTTTCCCTTCGACCAACCATTGTCTGTTAAATTACAGGTACATGTAATATAGCATCCGGAAACTATGCGTTTGCTTCCTGATATTGTCATTCACTCGTAGGTCCTGGCCCTGGGTAAATCGAATTTGACACTTCCTCACAGGTGATAAAATCGCAACAAACCAGAATGATCTGATCGTAGGTCTCTTCCCTGTCCAATGAAGGTATCTTAGATTATGAAATCACAAAAGAAAATCCACCAATAACTTTATTTATGAACACTTAGCTTGCGTTTACTATAAAAGTCTTTAGTTTATTCTGACGTCTACACTTTCGCTCACTACAGGTACTTACAGCCACCTGTGTCTAGTCACGTGGTTAACACCTGCAACGCCATGTGTTTACATGTGTTACCAGCTACAACTTGGTACATTAACAAACTGAGCACCTGCAGCTGTATGTCATCATCAGTCATCATATGTAACATTCTCCTAACAGATGTGCACACATAGATACGGTTTCAGCAGTTATTTTGTAACATTTCTACAACTTTGTCGACCCGCGTGTGAACAACTGCTACTTAGTTGTGTTAACCGCCTGGGACCACACCTCCGAGTAACCATAATTTGGCGAGCACTTATAACTTTAACCACTTGACAAATGCAATTAACGATTTCTGAACCCCACCTTCATCTAGAACCTTAAAGACACATACTTAGTTTAACCACTAATAATAACATAAAGCTTAGCTTTAACACAGCTATGAACACCACAGTATTGTCTAACTACCTATGGACTCGTGCGGTTTCGACCAATCCTATAAAATATAGAAACACTTACAGTCAAGCTTAAATACCTGTGGACACCAAAACTTCATTCAAACAATTATGAACACCTTCACCATGACTTAAGATATCTGTGAACACCAAAAACAGTAACATTCTACACACCGTCAAACTCCGCTTTTGTTGATCGAGAGCTTGACAGAATTCATTCTCGCCTAACATTCGATAGCATCAAATAATTTCTAAAAGTAGGTCAACCTGCTCCAACTGATTCACTCATTTACAATTAGAATACTAAGACACACTCACGGCATACCACCCCCCCCCAAGGAACACACTGTAAGCATTTGACAAGCAGAAATAAAAATCCCCATCAAGGAAAACAACGAAAGCAAGAGCAGTACAGCGACAAAACCAGTTAACCAGAAACACAAATGTCCAAGAAGGAAAAAAATAAGCAATCTGCACAACGCCCCAAAATAACGACCCGCTGAAGTAAAACTATGAAAGTAATCATGTGAGGGGATGTGAAATGAACAGTTTACTATCACTACTTATTTTAGTCTGAAGTACACTGCAATCTTTTCTTTTTGTAATGACAACATTGGATGTAGAAATGGCGGATTGTTATTTCAACAATTTTTGGTGTATGGCTCGATTGATGCAATAGTGAGTTTATTGTCCAGTGACCGGAAAGATTAAGTGATGAACGGATCATAGTTAGATGAAATGATATTAAGAGAGAGACGGGACGGATGAACTGATAAATCAATAAATGAATGGTTGAATGAACGATGGATGGACGGATGGATTGGAGGCGGATGGATGGGATTCAGGACTGTTTTATTGCCCGATTGAAACTGATGAACCAACAGATAGATTAAAAGATAATTGAAAAATGAATGAAAGAATGATTGGGATGGGTTAATGGTCACACCGGATGCATGACCGAATCAGTTAAGTGAGAGAGTGAATTATACATGCAAGCAGTTGTTAAAAATGGGTGCGCGCGCAGCGCAGAGAAATGAGAGGACAGACGCAAGAAGCGAACATAAAGACAGAAATAAAATCACCCTCATTCAAAGCTAAAAATAACTCATTTGTCACTGCTTCCACTTTCATTTATCCGTACTGAACGCTGCTGGCATTGGAGACAGTTTGGTGTCGAGTTATGGTTTGAATACAGTTGAACGATTTTCAGGGCATACTCAAATAAACGGGCAATCACACTTATTAAGGAGAATATTTCAAAGTCAAAACAAGACCCCTAGATATCATACTGGCTTTAGTAATCGCACAATTAATAATAATTTAGAATCGTAGTTTTAATTCGTTATATAATATTCATCATAATTAATATTCTGAAATCGACGTGTCGATCTAATCGTTTTCAATCTCTGCTATCGTTTTATTCATTCTTTGCTCATCTATCCATCCATCATTCCATCATCCATCCGTCCGTCCGTCAGCCTGTCTTCCTGTCTGTCTATCTATTTATCTTACATTTGCTACCATAGAACCTGTCTAAATAGAAAACATATTTTTATCATCATTCATGTTTGGTTACTTTTACTCTGTAATTTAAATAAATATTCATTATTCTGAATGCAGCTGTCAATGTATAATTTCACCAAAAAATATCATGATGGTGTGTGCGTGCTTGATACATTCTACATTTATACATTGAAGTACGAACACGTCCAATACAATGTAGCTCATGTACCTTACTGTCCCTCCATATATTCGGACTGGCATGTCCAGTTTATGAAACATTTTCTTGACCCATTATTACACACGTTTTCCTACGAATCAGGCTCCTTTGTACCCTGTATAGCTAGCTCCCTTGTACCCTGTATAGCTAACTTCCTTGTACCTTGTATAGTTAACTCTCTTGTACCCTGTACATAACTAAGACTTCTTTTAAAGCAAACACCAAGGTATTTGAAAATAATTACTACACATATTTCATCGCCATCAAAGAGTCATTTTCTTTATGGTGACCCAAATCCCCCTTTCTATAAGTTGTTATATTATATATCTTTCATCTATTTTACTATTACTTTCTCTTTCTAGTATTAACATGTACAAGCCTCCCTATAAGCTTTATTTCAATAGTTCAATGGTTGAAATTTTGTAGTGCAGAGAGAGAAAGAGAGAGAGAGAGAAAGAGAGAGTGACAAAGGGACAGACACAACCAAATAAGATTGCCTACAAGAGAGACAGACTGATACGTGAATTATTGCAACATGTAACACAAAATTATACACATTTACCTCAACCATTTTTAGAAATATATTTTATCATTTTTGTAAGTCATTTATACTACTACTATACAAAAGTGTGTATAAAATGTAAAAGTAAAATTTCGATATTTTCAGCCTATGTTTTGTACTTTTCAAACTCTATTTCTTTGTTTCTCCTATCTATACTTCTTTATATATATTTCATTATATATATTTTACACATGTTTTTCTTTCTGATAGGACTTCCCATTATGTGGATTATCTGTTTATTGACCAATATTGAACAGAAAGTAGCATACTGAAATGAAGTGGCTAAATTCAAAGATAAAATAAAGATGGAACGATAACACTTAAAAATCTCTTTGGGAAAAATAAAATAAGCTAAATATTGAAACAAACAATAATTATTTTTCATCACTTTATGCTGCTCATCCGCTCATCTAACACCTCTGTGACGTCACACAACTATCCCAAGTACGGATTCAGCCCGCACTTAGTAATGCGTGCACGTCGCGTGACTTATCGAATATTGTTACAATTTCACCCATTGGCTGGAATGAACAGCGTGCTCGTTTTGATTTCCTGCAGGCATAAGGAAATCTCTGCGTGTTTACAAATTTGATTGGTTGAAAGCACAGCGCGCTCGAATATAAATGAGACGAAGTGTCTATGTGCTGTTAACTTGTTCACAATGAATTGGCCTTCTCTTCTTCTGGGGCTTGGTCTTATAGGGGCGATTGGGGCGGACGGTATTGTATTAGCTATCGTTATTTTGTGTGTGATAGGTTTAGATGAAAGTCATGTGTTCACTGTTATGCGTATTGCTTTGTTTTTCCTTTACGTAATCTCTCGTATTTGTTGGGTTAACTTTATTTCATTTGTTTATTGTTACGAATCGTAGTCTGTATAATAATGCGTTTTGGTTTATTATTTTCATGATTTTATCTATTTGTTATTCTCCTTTCATCTGTCGCCAATTTAGGATCTGCTAAGGGCAGGCTTATTATTCTCTTGATTTCTTTGTATATTTATCAGTTTCAAGAGTATCACAATAAACATAATATAATTTTGATTAATTGGTTTTCTACCTTATTGTTTCGGTTTCTTTCTCAAGTACTTAGACTCTAAATCTTAGAACGTATTGTAACTTCTGTGCAGTATTTATTTTTATTCTATTCCATTTTTTGTAAATCGTTTTCCTGTGTACGTTGTGAACTTAGGGTCTCTCTTGTTTACTTCATCGAGTCTGTCGTCTCTGTATGTTGTCTCTGTCCGTTGTCTCTGTCTGTCTGTCTTCTGTGGTCTCTTTCTGTCTGTCCGTTGTCATTGTTGTCTCTCTCTGTCTGTCCGTTGTCTCTGTCTGCCTTCTGTGGTCTCTGTTGTCTTTGTCTATCTGTTGTGTCTCTCTGTCTGTTCGTAGTCTCTGTCCGTCTGTCTGTCTTCTGTTGTTTCTGTCTGTTGTCTCTCTCTGTTTGTCCGTTGTCTCTGTCTGTCTGTCTTCTGTTGTTTTTGTCTGTTGTCTTTGTCTGTCCGTTGTCTCTCTATTTTCTGTGGTCTCTGTCTGTTGTCTCTCTCAGTCTGTCGTTTATTGTCTATTCTGTCTGTTGCCTCTCTCTCTATCTCTCTTGTCTGTCTTTTTTTGTCTCTCCTGTCTGTTGTCTTTGTCTCTCTATTGTCTCTTTCTATCTATCAGTCTACGAGGGTCTAATATTTTACTACTGTATAGATGCCAGTAATTCGTGTCGTTAAGCTTCACTTTTAAGACTGCATTATCAGAAAGACACGAGTCACAGGCTTCTGATGCTTCTGTTGCTATGTCCACAGACTGTCCGGCACCACAGTGTCCGTACAATTGCAAGTTTGGGACCACGTATGAAGTAGACGGGTACTGCCACAAATGTGTCTGCAAAAGTAAGTGCGTTGGAGTAGCACACGCATATTGCTTGTCAATTGTTTTCTTACTAACCAATACGTGCGTGCGTGTTTATTACGTGTTAGAAAGAATTTCTGGTTATAGCAACATGTCACGCAACACATCTAGATATATGACGTAGATCTGGCTTTACAAACAAGCAAATAATGATGCCAAATGTCAATAAAGAAAGGGTGAACAGATCCCGACTGTGAGCAAATGTACTCTAGACCAAACATTCTATTATTTATCAGTAGCTCAAATCAGAACCCTACTGCGTTGTTTTAACTTTAGTCCTCATTTTCGTCCCTTCCTTAGCTGACTTCACAATGACACAAATAGACTTACTGACATATAGCTGAATTGACTTCACAATGACACAAATAGACTTACTGACATATAGCTGAATTGACTTCACAATGACACAAATAGACTTACTGACACATAGCTGAATTGACTTCACAATGACACAAATAGATTTACTGACACAGCTGCATTGACTCAGAGATATATTGACGCAAAGACACTAAGATACTGACACATGCACTAACTAGGGAACAGTCGCAATGGACACATACACTTGACGATCAACATTGGGTTGATAGTTGACTAAAGTTTGAACATTTTTATTTATTTCGTTTTTGTGTGTGTTTGTACTCCAGCTTCGTGCTCAGAGCCAATTTGTCCAAATAACTGCAGATATGGGTTGGAGTACGCCCTCGATCAATACGGTTGCTACACTTGCTCCTGTAAAGGTAAAGTCTGTTTGATTGCAGTTGATTTTACACTTGATTAGTATGACTGTTATGTTTGTGCTTACAAAATTAAATCTATGTTTGCGGACATAAAGATGATTGCACTTGGAGCAGCAGGAGTGATATGAATGTAACTGCAAAGGTACGACACATCAATAAATGTAACATTAAATTGATAGACGTGGGTTGTTTTGCTTCATTTTAAAAATAAATGTGTACTTTTTAACTTTTAACTACCTTACCTCTCAAATAAGCACATTTCAAAAATAAATGAGTAATTTGAAATTGGAATTAATAGTCGATTACAGTCCATGCCGAATTAATTAATTAATTAAAACCAAGGTCACAACCTACATTTGGCGATATTGAATGTCTAAAGTAATAAACCAGGACGTCATTAATTGAAAACGAATTACGTCAACAATGCTGGTTCTCAGTAGTACTGAAAGGGACACTACTCCTAAAGATTATAAGTAAAAGCAATTTTCTCTCTGAGGACTGAATGCTGTCTTCAGAGGCATATGAAACCAAATGAGAATATACTAAGTGCAAATGGAGACTTTATCTATGGCAATGCCAGCTCGTTTATTAATGCCTTCTCTAAGAAAAGATCATATTAATTGTGGATTTAATCATCATCATCATCATCATCATTATGGCATTTACCAACATAATCATCATGACAATATCGTCGTCTGTCACCTTCATTATCATCATTTTATCGTTGACAATATCAGGTTTAACCTTGTTGGCGAACCACACTCGGTACTGAGTAGATTTTAACAGTCTAATAATGCAGATAAGAACGAATATATATATTTTTTTTATATATATGTGTGTGTGTGTGTGTGTATGTGTGTGTGTGTGTGTGAGTGTGAGTGTGTATTTGTGTGTGTGTATGTATGTGTGTGTATGTGTGTGTGTGTGTGTGTGTGTGTGTGTGAGTGTGTGTATGTGTGTGAATGGAAAAGTGCGCCTTAGCAAAGATCGACATTTAAGAAGTAAACTCAGTGCAGTTGACAGCACAATACATTTGCTTTTAGTACACCTGCACCCATCTTTAACCTTTCTCTCCTGCTTTATTTTGCAGGTAACTGCCCTACTAAGGCCGTCTGCCCGGCTTACTGTCCAAATGGTGTAGAATACAAAGTTGACAAAAACTTCTGTCAGACATGTGTCTGCAAAGGTGAGAAATTATTGTTAATAATATTGCACCACAAGTAATTCCAGCCAAAAGCATTCTTCGGATTAATTTCGCTAATTACTCGAGAGACTTTTGCAGAAGTCTCGATAAAAAGAAATGAAATATATAACAAATTAGGAGATGTTTTGTTTTGAGCACCTTTAGTAAAAGCACAGAATAACATTACACTAAAGAGTGTTGATTACACAGTAAACTGTGAATATGTATATTGTTAAAGTCACAGTACATTACATTACGTTACATTACACTAAAGAGTGTTGATTACACAGTAAACTGTGAATATGTATAGTCATAGTAACATATATAAGGCGTCTACGTAATAACGAAATGACAGTCGTGACGTCATTTAAAAGCGAAATATACAAGAACAATAATGCATTCACGCACAGCCATTCCTATACAATGAAGATAAAAATTTCAATAAGTAAACTTCCTGACAGGATTAGTTGTTTCAGTGACTGTAATACCTTACAGTAACAGACAGTATCTGAAAATGTTTAGGTTTAGAACTCTGTAAATGAAAGAAACACCATATTATCAAACGGTCGTTAGAGATGCAAATCTTTTATAGATAGTTTTCAGTACAACAACACTAATAGATAATTAAAGATTGTACTTAACGTTAGAAAGAGGTGGATTGATTTGAACGTCTTGATCTAGTGTGCTAAATATTAAGGAATTACTGCCATAATAATACAGAGCGAAACACTTTCTCTCGCCGTACAATGATTGAGGATGACATATTCCACTGAAACTGATTTACTCTGACATACCATTCTAAACTGCCATGTGACAGTCACTTCCAATCATTGCAGCTTTCTACACACAAAACACTTACTTTTTAAAACTCTGCTTTATGAAGACCGTTCAGATGACATCAGCCCTGTCTATGTTCAAGAATTATGCGAATTGTTCCACACGAGCAAATACAAATACACCTGCCAAGCATACTAACAGTCTAATGCTATGAATTGATTACTCTAAAACCATTTTAAGACATTAATTTAATTTATCCACTTAACGATAAGGCTACCCATTCCATGCATACATTATATTTGATGCTCACCCAAAGGACATGATGGCGTTTTATCTTTAATCACGTGACCTTTGTCTTGAACTGACTACTTGGTTTAGGCGGTTATTTCTTACATTTTGTTTCCAGCAAACTGTCCTGCGTATCAATGCCCCTATGACTGTGAATATGGAACAGTCAACTCAACAGACAGCGCCGGCTGCGAGACTTGTGTTTGCAGAGGTAACGATTGACATCTTGAATTCGATTTCACTTTGTGATAAATCTTTAAGTTAAGAATTCTTTTCGTTACAGTTTAAATGGTTTTTTGATAAAGCTCCTCATCATGTCAGAATTCTAATACACATAACTTTTCTTCGTATACGTTGCTGTCTCATGTGATATTTTATCTTATCTGTTTATCAATGAATCTATCTATCTATCTATCTATCTATCTATCTATCTATCTATCTATCTATCTATCTATCTATCTATCTATCTATCTATCTATCTATCTATCTATCTATCTATCTATCTATCTATCTATCTATCTATCTATCTATCTATCTATCTGTCTGTCTATCTATCTATCTATCATGGTGCACATTTGGACACAATGTCTCAACACACACGTTTGCATTACTACTGTTAACACTGCATATTCTCCTCTTGACCAGTGTGCGGTGTACCAAAATGTCCTGACTACTGTGAATACGGAACAGAAGAGAATGATGACTTTTACGGCTGCAAGACCTGTATTTGTAGATGTAAATATATATTTATTTTTTTCTCTTCTCTTCTCTTTCTTTCTTTTTTCTTCCTTCCTTCCTTCCTTCCTTCCTTCCTTCCTTCCTTTCTTTCTTTCTTTCTTTCTTTCTTTCTTTCTTTCTTTCTTTCTTTCTTTCTTTCTTTCTTTCTTTCTTTCTTTCTTTCTTTCTTTCTTTCTTTCTTTTATATTTGTATTGTGTTTGTTTTCAGTTGTTATATCTTTTTCAGCTTTCGATCCTAGCAAACTCAATACATACGCATTGTTTTAGATAAAGAGAATTTTCTAATTTTATTATTGTGTACAGTATTGTGTAACATATTATGTGTCTTGCATTGTTTTAGATACAGAAACTTTTCTAATTTTATTATTGTGTACAGTACTTAACATCTTATGTGTCTTGCATTGTTTTAGATACAGAAACTTTTCTAATTTTATTATTGTGTACAGTACGTAACATCTTATGTGTCTTGCATTGTTTTAGATACAGAAACTTTTCTAATTTTATTATTGTGTACAGTACGCAACATCTTATGTGTCTTCAGTCTTTGTCAGGATTGTCAACTGTATTAAAATAAACAAACAGTAGAAACAAAGGAAAACCTTGATTACCAGCTATAGATTTTGAAGTTTACAACTCGCTTTTCTTGGCGCCGTACATATAATATTGTAAAAGAATATTTTGACTAATGCTTTTGCAGCCGAACGCAACTGCCTTCCCACACAGTGCCCACTCTATTGCCAATATGGAACTACGACCATTTCTGAGAACTCATGTGACAAATGCGTTTGTAAAGGTGTGTACAAAATGAAAACTCAGAACTAATTAAAATGGTAATGAACCTTTCCAGGATGCCACTCTGCTAAAAGACACGGAACAATTCGAAGAAAGTGAAACAATCAAATACGAGTTAAAATATATGCAGCCATTTAAAAATACTGTAACTAACTTTTCTTTAAATTTTACACAGGCTATCGCCATGTTTCTCTCACTTTAAAATCATTTACATCTACTCGCTCTGCTTTCCTCCAGTTCTATGTTCTCTCGCTCTGCTTTCCTCCAGTTCTATGTTCTCTTGCTCTGCTTTCCTCTAGTTCTATGTTCTCTCGCTCTGCTTTCCTCCAGTTCTATGTTCTGTCGCTCTGCTTTCCTCCAGTTCTATGTTCTGTCGCTCTGCTTTCCTCCAGTTCTATGTTCTCTCGCTCTGCTTTCCTCCAGTTCTATGTTTTCTTGCTCTGCTTTCCTCTAGTTCTATGTTCTCTCGCTCTGCTTTCCTCCAGTTCTATGTTCTCTTGCTCTGCTTTCCTCTAGTTCTATGTTCTCTCGCTCTGCTTTCCTCCAGTTCTATGTTCTGTCGCTCTGCTTTCCTCCAGTTCTACGTTCTCTCGCTCTGCTTTCCTCCAGTTCTATGTTCTCTCGCTCTGCTTTCCTCCAGTTCTATGTTCTCTCGCTCTGCTTTCCTCTAGTTCTATGTTCTCTCGCTCTGCTTTCCTCCAGTTCTACGTTCTTTCGCTCATTCTCTCACAAGATCTGCCAATCAACACATCTCTGGAGGCGTGTCATAGGACATAATAACTTGTATACACTTTTATTTCTTTATTTACTTCAGACATCATATAATTTAATTACAAACTTCAAGATGCCTGTAGAGTTATATTAGATCCTTTTAATGAGCATTAAGAAATCTAAGAAAACATTTTTTTAACAATGGACTTGTTTCCACATATATTTTTGTATTTATTTACCCATGTTTGCTCAATGTATCGTCACAAAGTGTAACCTACTTCTTAGAGAATATTTCTGATTTGTGAAGAAAAGTATCTGCCTGTAATAACCGAAGCATATAAGAACATACACGCACACACACGCATACAGACATTTTACTTCCTAAAACCTATTGCCATTAACTATTTCTATTCCTGTTTGACCATTTTATTATCCTCAAGATATGAAAAATAAGAGTTAAGACCGATTTAAGAAGGCTGATAATTTATTACACAATTTTTTTATAAAACGTATATTAACTTCACCGCTAAACGCTGACATTTTAAAATATTTTTTGTTTTCGAGTTTGTCGTACTGTGTAATATATATATATATTAATTTATTTAAACAGAAAAACCAACATGTCCTCCTCCGACCTGCCCACTCTACTGTCCGTATGGAACTACAACCGTCGTAGAAAACTATTGCAACAAATGCATCTGCAAAGGTGAGCGAAGATGATCGATGGTACTTTTCCTTTCCTCAGTTAGATCATCTATTGTTTCCTCAGTTAAATCACCTATTGTTTCATTCGTGAGTTTTGTGTGGTGTTGCTTTATTGTGCTTAATTAAGACTTTCCTTAGCTCATTACGTTTTCGTAAACGTAGTCCATCGTCATCTAACTGGTCATTTAAAGGGCTATTAATGCGTTTGATATTTTAAACTATTTACATGGGTATATTTATGTTAATGGCAAGTTTATTTACAAAACATAGGACGTGAGTCTGAGCGAAAAAATCTCAACAATTATAACAACATTATGTGAAACATACAATAATTATTTTAAATTTATTTTAAAAGAAAACCTAATTTGTCCACCTGTGAACTGTCCTCGCTCGTGCCAGTATGGAACTACAACTGTCTATGAAAACAATTGCGAAAAGTGCATCTGTAAAGGTAAGAGTTGATGACTCATTCTGTTCACCGTTTTTGTCACAGTGTGCTCAGTCTGTCATTTTTTTTAATACTCTGTTGTCTTCTTGTTGTCTTAGGGAGCTCAGTGTGTCTTTTTAACTGTGTAGACCTGTTGTTGTCATATTGAGCTCAGTGTGTCTTATTTAATCTGTTGACAATTTGTTGTCTTAGTGTGTCTCAGTGTGGTTTTTTTTACTATGTTGACATGTTGTTGTCTTATTTAGCTCAGTGTGTCTTTCTCACTCTGTTGACCTGACGTTTTCTTATTTAGCTCAGTGTGTCTTTTTAACTCTGTTGACCTTTTGTTGCCGCAGTGTCCTTTTTACTTTGTACACCTGTTGTTTTCTTAATGAGTTCTCTCTTTTGTCTATAATCTGTTTACCACTTGTTCTTAGTGAGATTTCTCTCTTGTCTTTTTTTTGTCCAATTACTGTTTTCTTAGTGAGTTCTCTTTCTTGTCTTTATTTTTATTTTCGTTAGGTTACTCAGTGAGTTCTTCTTTTTGTCTTTACTTTCTTCATCTATTATTTTCTTAGTGAGTTCTCTGTCTTGTCTCTATTTAAATGCTAGTTTTCTTAAAGAGCTCGCTGGCTTTTCTTTACTCACGATAATGAGGATTCCTTCAATGAGGTGTTCATCATTACGTTGTTCACCATCTTTACATAGCCCACCTCAGCCGAGCTCTACCTTACTTCACTCAGGTCCCTGCTTTCTTGGCTGTTGTCGTTGTTGTTACTTGATATCGTAAAAACTCTAATAAGCGCGATCTCTATTCTGCTTTAGAGTGTTGTGATTGTCGCGCGCGAGTGTTGTGTTTAGTGTGCGAGAGTGTTGTGTTGATTGTGCGAGTGTTGTGTTTAGTGTGCGAGAGTGTTGTGTTGATTGTGCGAGTGTTGTGTTTAGTGTGCGAGAGTGTTGTGTTGATTGTGCGAGTGTTGTGTTTAGTGTGCGAGAGTGTTGTGTTGATTGTGCGAGTGTTGTGTTTAGTGTGCGAGAGTGTTGTGTTTAGTGTGCGAGAGTGTTGTGTTGATTGTGCGAGTGTTGTGTTTAGTGTGAGAGTGTTGTGTTGATTGTGCGAGTGTTGTGTTTAGTGTGCGAGAGTGTTGTGTTTAGTGTGCGAGAGTGTTGTGTTGATTGTGCGAGTGTTGTGTTTAGTGTGCGAGAGTGTTGTGTTTAGTGTGCGAGAGTGTTGTGTTGATTGTGCGAGTGTTGTGTTTAGTGTGAGAGTGTTGTGTTTAGTGTGAGAGTGTTGTGATTAGTGTGCGAGAGTGTTGTGTTGATTGTGCGAGTGTTGTGTTGATTGTGCGAGTGTTGTGTTGATTGTGCGAGTGTTGTGTTGATTGTGCGAGTGTTGTGTTGATTGTGCGAGTGTTGTGTTGATTGTGCGAGTGTTGTGTTGATTGTGCGAGTGTTGTGTTGATTGTGCGAGTGTTGTGTTGATTGTGCGAGTGTTGTGTTGATTGTGCGAGTGTTGTGTTTCATACGTCATACTCACAATCTGTATCTAAACAGAGCAATCGTGCTCCCAGCCCATCTGCCCTTACAACTGCGAATACGGAACCGAAATTATCTTCGAGGGCGTGTGCAAGAAATGCATCTGCAAAGGTGAGTAACACTGAAAGCTTTCTTTTCGATTTCTTTAAAATAAAGAAAAAAGAATGCCTTACACTAGGTGATGATGGCGATTATGATGATAACGATGACAACGATAACGATGATGAATATGATGTTCAATATGATGATGGTACTACATTCTCATATCAGACGATGAATCTGTGCATCCATTTTTCTACATTTTAAGGGTTCTGTTTAAAATTTAGAATGATTTATACACCCTACACCCTTTTATTGATTTCTTAATTTTTTGACAGTTTTACCCATAACTTATTTTGGTTCAAATATTAAGATTTTGTTATATGCAACAAAGTAACTTTAGGCAAAGATTTGACAGCCCTAGACATAACGACACAAAAGGTAAATACATTAAGGAATTACTGACATTTTGGAAATGTTATAACAGAATAAACACTAGAAGATGGTGATATTGCTATTACCCCCCAAAAAATAAAATAAAATAAAAAAAGGAAAGAAAATGTTGTCGTTCACGGTTCACTATCTTCCTGACATACATTTCTTTCTCTCTTCTCAAGCGAAGCCCATATGTTCGCATTCCAGCTGTCCATTTTACTGTCCGTATGGCACTAAGACAGTTGTAGAGAACTACTGTGAAAGATGTGTCTGCAAAGGTGAGGGAAAAATTTGTGGGTTTTTCTTTTGTTCTGATGGTCTTCTGTTAATTGTCTCTCCCTCTGTTAAATAACTGTCTCTCCCTCTGTTAATTAACTGTCTCTCTCTGTGTTCGATCAGTGTCCCTGTTCAATTAACATCATTACCTGTATTCACTCAGTACCTACCTCTCTTCAATCAGCATCTGTGCCTCTGTTTAATGTCTTTAGCTCTTTTCAATCAGCCTATAAGGCTGTTTAATTAGCATCATTATCTTTGTTCAATGAATGTCTCTACTTTTGTTCAAAAAATTACTTTGCCTCTAATCGATCAGAGTATCTAGCTCTCTTCAATCAGCCTCTCTCTCTCTCTCTCTCTCTCTCTCTCTCTCTCTCATCTCACATGCTTATCTAGCACGCCATGTTTGCCTTGCCTTTAGTAAATTTCGGTTTCTTTGTCTCAAATCTTTTGACATTCAAAATGCGCATTCCTGATGGTAAATTGATTATTCTGAAGACAATGAATGTGGAAAGGCAAAACCGGTTTACAAATGTTGATCATTTATTTCACTTACCTGAACAGACTACATCTTTCTTTTAACACATCGTGATTTTGTTTTTCACATAATCTGCCATCTTTGAGGTTGACATTCTTTAGGCGTTTGACCATTATTGCTAATAATAATGTATAATATAATGCGCTTATTGTAGTACGTAAAATATATTAAAATTAAATTATGTGTTAAAAATTTATTTAACAAAGATAAACCAGTCTGCACGCCCCCGACCTGCCCTTACTACTGCGAGTATGGAACTACAACCGTCGTGGAAGACTATTGCGACAAATGCATCTGCAAAGGTGAGATAAAATGATCAATACTTTCTTTTGTTTTCTACATTTACTTTATCGGTTGTTTTATTATTAAGCTTTATGTGTTATTTTTTAATGAGCTTAATGAAGATTTGTTTATTTTATGTTTTCGTCAGATCTCAGCTTAAACTTTCCTCTCTTAAAATTACACTCTTAAATACAGCCAGTAACGAATGTAATATTTATATTTTCAATTTTGCAAGTTAATTTATTAAAAATATTAGATGTTAGCTTTTAGCAGAAAGAACAAATTGTCTTCTACGTAACATTTAATGTTGTTTGAAATCGTTTGAACAAAACAGAAAAGCCATTATGTTCACCTTTGACCTGCCCTCAATACTGTGAGTATGGGACTACGACCGTCGTGGAAAACTATTGCGAAAAGTGCATCTGCAAAGGTGAGATAAGATGCTCAATAATTTTTGTTGTCTTCCCCGTGTAGTCTATCTGCTGTTTTATTAGTGAGCTTAATTAAGATTTTCTTTACTTTTGTCCGGTGCTTAGCCAATTTGACCTGTCTCACTTTAAATCACTTTACACTCATAAGTATAGACTATTAATGAATGTAAAAGTAAATTTGACCTGTCTCACTTTAAATCACTTTACACTCATAAGTATAGACTATTAATGAATGTAAAAGTAAATTTGACCTGTCTCACTTTAAATCACTTTACACTCATAAGTATAGACTATTAATGAATGTAATAGAAAATTTGACCTGTCTCACTTTAAATCACTTTACACACATAAGTATAGGCTATTTGTGAATGTAATAGAAAATTTGACCTGTCTCACTTTAAATCACTTTACACACATAAGTATAGGCTATTTATGAATGTAATAGAAAATTTGACCTGTCTCACTTTAAATCACTTTACACACATAAGTATAGGCTATTAATGAATGTAAAACATGCTGTGGAAGAGTAATTTTTCTCCTTCCTATTTCTAAATTTAATTGTTAAATGTGAACGTGACCCGACCTTGGGCATTGCTTATTATGGTACTGTTTGTGTCAAAGTAGGAGTAAACAACTCTGGTAAAGAATATGCTGGAACATGCTGATGCAATCCAAACCAGTTCCAAGCGGATGAGTAGTTTTTCTGACTAATAGCCTATTATTTTTGCTCATAACAGCTTCGTCCAGTAGAGATGGACAGAAAGTTACTTTGTTCAAGACGTTCTCTATTCTAATCACTTTGATTTTGACATAACCCGAGTCTGGTCATAAAGACGATCATTAGCTTATTGTAAGTTAACAACTGACTGATAAAGAAAGAATGGACTTGAAATATTTCCTACATGTTTGCTATTGATCTGTGATTTGAAATGGAGAATGTCTTATGTAACTGAACCATTATTTCTATGTTCACTAAATTGTTTTGCATTACACTTGTGAATTTTGATCGATGTTATATTACTTATGCAGCATATGTATCGGGCTATTGGATATCATTACAGGATTTGTAAGTTTAGAATTTGTGTGAGAGAGAAAGGAGTTTAGAGATGAAATATGCCTGAAATTTAGCACTACATTAATTTGACTTTTGCAGAAAGGAGCAAGCCTATTTTAAATTTCACAATCTTGTACCAAAATCAGACTACAGTGACTACTGTACTCTAGCAGATCCCATTCTGTATCCAGCATTGTCATCAAACTTATCAGTAAACTGGTTTTTGTAAGTTGATTCCTCTGAGATTCAATACAGCAAAAATTGAGGCTTGAGTTTGATCTCGAGAATTCATGAAAGTTTCTTAAACATTCCTTGCTGTGTGCTTGAGTAGTGTACATGAAGATTCTAGAACAGTCCGCATGATGTGCTTTGATAGTGCATGCAAGGTTCTGGACAATTCTCCATAGTGTGCTTTGTGAACGCATCGCAGATTCTGGAACACATGTGTAATGTGCTTAGAAGAGGTAGGCGGGACAATCACTTAAATAAGAAACACTTGTGACTTGTTGCAAACTGCGTGATTGTGAACACATGCCTGTGACAACGGCCATCTTAGGAAAGGTTATGTACATTGACAATAATCATATATCTCTCTAAAATTCCACTCTAATTTCTATGATGAATTATATCTATGAACTTGAATGTGTGTGTGTGTTAGTGTGTGTTAGTGTGTTTGTTTGTGTTAGTGTGTTAATTTGATTGCTAAGATCTGTGCTAGGATAAACTGAGTGAGTGTCCAGCGTTAATTGAACGTTGTTGTGATGTAAATGTCAAGGCTCTATTGATTATATTCAATGTTGTATATTTGAATGTTATATTGTTAAATTTATTATCCTTCTTGCACACATATTAAACCTTACGTTGGAATAATAGTGAATACAAATAATAAATATAAATAAAAGACGGATTTTTATTACTCCTTTAGTAAGAAGTTTCCACCTACAGAACATTATGCGACAGTAAAACGTTTATCTTATTACTGTGTAAAGAGTAGAGTTTACGACACCCTTATAATCCGCCAGGTGAGAGACATATTGGTCTTGTGGGAGAATTATTAGCAGCTATAATTAAGATTCTCGATCTCTTGTAATTATGATATATTATTAATTAATAAATAATAATCATAACGAGTGAAGGATGTTAAGAGGTGTAACACATACTTACATTATGAATGTTGCAAGTATATTTATAATAATATGAAATTCTAGTTTTAGCAGAAACGTAATAAAATCCCACTATGTATCATTTAATTTTATTTTAAATTGTTTGAAATAAAGAAAGGCCAAAGTGCTCTCCTATTAAATGTCCTAACTACTGTCCGTATGGGACCACAACCGTCGTGGAAAACTATTGCGACAAGTGCATCTGCAAAGGTGAGATAAAATTAATGATCAATATTTCTTTTGTTTATTTCACTCATTTCATCCATTGATTCATTAGTGAGCTCAATGTATGTATAATTTATTGAGCTTAATGAAGATTTACTTTTCGTGACGTTTCACCCGTCTTGACATAGCATACATATTATCGTAACTAACATAACTCTAACTTAAATTTCGTTAACGATAATGAATATAGGTAATTAACGCATTTGATATTAAAAGTATTTACATTTTTTGTCAATTTTGCATAGTTGCGCACATTTATAAACTATGAAATGGCAGTTATAGTGTGGGGGTGGGGGGTGGGGAGTATATAATGATATCATCCTAGGAAGTAAGGCAAAGTTTCATTTTTACTTATTTGAAGAGAAGAGCCAATAAAACAATTGTACTTGTATTTACTTAAAACTAGAAAAGCCAACATGTCCACCTCCGACCTGCCCCATCTACTGCCCGTATGGAACTACAAACGTTGTGGTAAACTATTGCGACACTTGCATCTGCAAAGGTGAGATAAAATGATCAATACTTCTTTCGTTTACCTCAGTTCATCCGTTGTTTTAATAATGAGCTCAATGTGTGTTTACTGAGCTTAATGAAGATTTTCTTTTCGTGACGTTTCATCCTTATCGTAACTCTAACTTAAATCTCTAGTTGACAGTCATACAGGCAAATAACACATTGGATATTAAAAGTATTTACATTGTCAATGTTGCCATAATTTCACACATTCATAAACTATGAAATGGCAGTTTTAGTGGGGAAAAGTGTATAGTGATATCATCATAGGGAGTAATGCACAGTTTTATTTATTATTTATTTGAAGAGAAGAGCCAATAAAACAATTGTACTTTTAAATCTAGAAAGGCCAACATGTCCACCTCCGACCTGCCCCATCTACTGTCCGTATGGAACTACAACCGTCGTGGACAACTATTGCGACAAATGCATCTGCAAAGGTGAGATAAAATGCTCAATACTTCTTTCGTTTACCTCACTCAGTTCATCCGTTGTTTTAATAATGGGCTCAATGTGTGTTTACTTTACTGAACTTAATGAAGATTTTCTTTTCGTGACGTTTCATCCTTATCGTAACTCTAACTTAAATCTCTAGTTGACAGTCATACAGGCAAATAACACATTGGATATTAAAAGTATTTACATTGTCAATGTTGCCATAATTTCACACATTCATAAACTATGAAATGGCAGTTTTAGTGGGGAAAAGTGTATAGTGATATCATCATAGGGAGTAATGCACAGTTTTATTTATTATTTATTTGAAGAGAAGAGCCAATAAAACAATTGTACTTTTATTTACTTAAATCTAGAAAGGCCAACATGTCCACCTCCGACCTGCCCCATCTACTGTCCGTATGGAACTACAACCGTCGTGGACAACTATTGCGACAAATGCATCTGCAAAGGTGAGATAAAATGCTCAATACTTCTTTCGTTTACCTCACTCAGTTCATCCGTTGTTTTAATAATGGGCTCAATGTGTGTTTACTTTACTGAGCTTAATGAAGATTTTCTTTTCGTGACGTTTCATCCTTATCGTAACTCTAACTTAAATCTCTAGTTGACAGTCATACAGGCAAATAACACATTGGATATTAAAAGTATTTACATTGTCAATGTTGCCATAATTTCACACATTCACAAACTATGAAATGGCAGTTTTAGTGGGGAAAAGTATATAATGATATCATCATAGGAAGTAATGCACAGTTTTATTTATTTATTTATTTGAAGAGAAGAGCCAATAAAACAATTGTACTTTTATTTACTTAAAACTAGAAAAGCCAACATGTCCACCTCCGACCTGCCCCCTCTTCTGTCCGTATGGAACTACAACCGTCGTGGACAACTATTGCGACAAATGCATCTGCAAAGGTAGGTAGCCAAGTGCAATGTTTCTTTGTACTTGTTCACGACATCTGTAATATTCTTTTTTCTTTCACTTTTCGTTGGCAATAATCAACCTACGATTGACCGCTTCATTGGCCATAATCAAACTACAATTGATCGCTTCAATGAGCATAATCAACCTAAGATTGACCACTTCATTGGCCATAATCAACCTACGATTGATGTATGGCATTATCGCAATCATTTCAATTTTGTAGAGCGTTCACAACCAGTCCCGGTGTTTTTTCAACAGAATTCATTTTCTTCATTAATCTCTTATTTCAGACGATAATTCACTGATCAACCTTTAAAACGTCATAATAACGTTCACAACCAGTACAGGTGTTTTTTTCATCAGAATTCATTTTCTTCATTAATCTCTTATTTCAGACGATAGTTCACTGATCAACCTTTAAAACGTCATAATAATTTTACTAGACACCCTTTTGATTATTTTGTCACAACAACTCGCTTTACCGTGAACGAAATAACACTTTCCTCCCCTATCCCTATTCAATTTACTTCCCTTTAGCAGGTCAAACAAAAAAGAAATCAGGCTCGCAACTTTTGTTGACGTCACTAAAGTTTGTTTATATCTCTCTTTTGTTTCCAACCTCAGAACAACCCACATGTGCACCACTAACATGCCCCAAAGTCTGCAATTACGGAACAGAAATAATCATCGACGGCTATTGTAAGAAATGCGTCTGCAAACGTAAGTGTCACGTGGTCATTATTTCAAGAAGTTTTTGTTTATTTTTGTTGTTGTTAATATCAAAGGGTATGATGGATGTTGTAAGAGACATATAATGTGGATGTAGATGACAAACATGATCAAGACATTTCAAACGCGAGCAGGATTCTTTTCTTTCATCTTTATTTTTGTTTGTACTATGCCAATAGTTTATTGAAAACCCTACTTGTAGTTTCTCTTAATCTTAAAATGTGTAGTGGAGGTGATATTAATAGTATCAGTTTACTGAACCTTAGGCAGTTTCTTATTCGAGATATGGTAAATTATTCTATGATAAGTGTGTCGCCATGTCACTAGTTATTGGTTATTATTATTATTATTATTAAATATTATTATTAATTATTATTACAATTATTATTATTATGATAAACGTCGACATTCCCCATCCACCCACTTTTTTAAACGTACGGTACAACTGTCCATATCTCTTTGGAAAACTTCTGTAACAAATTTTCTGATTGGTTAACTATCTCGTAGTTATAAATGGCGTTTTCTAAAAAAGACTGCATTGGTGTGGTTGAAATCTAATGTAGTAGTTTTATATTAGCATTTCATAATGTTTTGTCAGTATAAAAGAATTACTTTGATAAATCATTATATGAACACTGATGACTCCATTAACTTATACTACAATCAACACCATTATAAAGACATTGGAAGCTGGAACAGTTTAGCTGGGCTTATAATTGTTATTATCAACTCATCTTTGCGGAGTAATCAGTTAACTTTATGCCTCTTCTATAAACATTTCTATAGCCCAGTCAATATGCCCTCTCTTACTTGTCCCAACAACGATAAATACTGTAAATATGGGACTACGAACGTTGTCGAGAACTATTGTAACACGAGTTTAAGTGAAGGTTAAGCAAGGTGTAGCTAGCATTTCATAAACAATTCTACTATTTGTGCAAGTAATGTTATGCCATGTCATTTCCTTTCTTTGTTGCGTCTGAAATCTAACTGAAAGATTTACAAATGCACTTCAAACTCTGAACTTCACACTCTCGCTTTTAAAAACTACTTTCATTTCAAAATTTCCCTATCAAAGCGATCAATTTATGCTCCTTATATATGTCCGAACGATTACAAATACGTAAAAGCAAGCTTTATTGAGGAGTAAATTTCGAAGTGTGTCTTTACACTGTAACTTATTATTTTAAATGCGATTTCTACTTTGGTATTTGTTTTAATTTCGATGTCGTAACTTTCTTGTTTTTTTAATTGCCTGTCTGAAATCATCATTATTTAATTGCCTGTCTGAAATCATCATTATTTAATTGCCTATCTGAAATCATCATTATTTAATTGCCTGTCTGAAATCATCATTATTTAATTGCCTGTCTGAAATCATCATTATTTAATTGCCTGTCTGAAATCATCATTATTTAATTGCCTGTCTGAAATCATCATTATTTAATTGCCTGTCTGAAATCATCATTATTTAATTGCCTGTCTGAAATCATCATTATTTAATTGCCTGTCTGAAATCATCATTATTTAATTGCCTGTCTGAAATCATCATTATTTAATTGCCTGTCTGAAATCAATTTGAAAGAAATACTAAAGCAATGCATGACACGTTTTTCATTTCCTCAGCGCAACCAACATGTGCCTCACCCACGTGTCCTTACAACTGTCCCTATGGAACAGAGATCGTTGATGACGGTTATTGCAAGAAGTGTGTTTGTAAAGGTGAGATATGTGTTTGTAAAGAAGAGATATAGGTTTATAAAGATACGCTTGTGTAAAGACGAGTTTTGTGTTTGTAACGTCATATGCATATTTGTAAAGGTGAGATATGCGTGTGTGAAAATAAGTGTAAAAATGAGCTGTGTGTTTGTAAAGGTCATATACAGTAAATTTAGTAAATGTGACTTATGTGTTTGTAACGGTGAGATGTGTTTGTAAAGGTAAAAATGTGTGTGTTTCTAAAGTGTGATATATGTTTTTAAAGGTAAGATATATTTGTGAAGGTGTGAGGTAGGTTTGTAAAGATGTGATGTACGTTTGTAAAGGTGTGATGTATGTTTATAAAGATGTGATGTATGTTTGTAAAGGAGAGATATGTGTTTTTCATTTCCTCAGCGCAACCAACATGTGCCCCACCCACGTGTCCCTACAACTGTCTCGCTGGAACAGAGATCGTTGAAGACGGCTATTGCAAGAAATGTGTTTGTAAAGGTGAGATATGTGTTTGTAAAGATAGGTTTATAAAGATTCGCTTTTGTAAAGATGAGTTGAGTGTTTATAAACGTCACATGCATGTTTGTAAAGGTTAGATAGATATAAGTTTATGAAGATAAGTGTAAAAATGCGCTCTCTGTTTGTAAAGGTCAGATACAGTAAATTTAGTAAATGTGAGTTATGTGTTTGTAAAGGTAAAATGTGCTTCTAAAGGTGTGATGTATGTTGTAAAGGTTCGATATGTAAAGGTGTGATGTACGTTTGTAAAGATGTGATGTATGATTGTAAAGGTGTGATGTATTTTTGTAAAGGTGGGATATGTGTTTGTAAAGGTGCAATGTACGTTTGTAACGATGAAAATTGCACAAGTATATTTTTACTTGTCTTCTCTAATGTAGATAATATTTTTAAACGGTTGCAGAGAACTGTCTGAATGTGAAAAATAAATTGTATGAATCACATTATAAAGTAAGTTAATATTTCTAGTGTAATATGAACTTTACCTGTTTGTTGAGTTTTCATAACGATTTAACTAATTATCTAGCTTTCAGCTAACCTATATTATCTTTACTTCTGCCTTAATGCAAGCTGCAAAGTTACCATGCTAAATAATGGACCAAAGAGGTAGCAATAGAGTGAGATGAAGATTAACATCCAGAAACTGTTTACGACCTTTAAACGTCAACCACTGCAAGTGAGACCTAAACAACGTTCTTGCTGAAAGCTGTTTCTCTAACTTTTAATGTTATTTATACCCACCTCGTCCTTAAACATAGCGATTCGAAGTTCGAAAGTGTAGCAAATATCTAGAAGATATCTTACAGATAGATATACAATCGCTGTTGCCTTAGGGCATGGCAGTTCTCACATGTGAGACTGTAGCGTTTTTCTTCCTTCATTCTATTCTCTAGAATGTCCTCAACCATCCTGTCCCCTGTATTGCCAGAACGGGAAAACATTCACAACGGATGCAAACGGATGCAAGATATGCGATTGCAAAGGTTAATATCGGGGTTTACGAGGCGTTTATCAGTTATTTGGTTTATGGCCTTGAGTAAGATCACAGCGAATGATCGGTAGAACATATATTCTATTATAAATTTGATTATCTCTGGAGATGTACATATTTCTCATTCTTAAAGGCAATTCTACTATAATTTGATTATCTCTGGAGATGTACATATTTCTCATTCTTAATGGCAATTCTACTATAAATTTGATTATCTCTGGAGATGTACATATTTCTCATTCTTAAAGCAAAGGCAATTGTGTTGTCTAGCGGTCTCATACTGACACTCTGCAAATGATCTTTCTGATTGTTACCCTCTATGTATGTGAGTGCGTGTGCAGGTGTGTAATTACATATGCGCACATTCGTGCCTGTGTTTGTATGTTTGCGTTGAAGAGAGGAAGCATAAACTTATGGAGGTGTAGTATGGTAAGAGCACTATATAGATTTGTTCCTATGGTAAGAGCACTATATAGATTTGTTCCTATAGTAAGAGTTAGTTCTATATAGACTTTTTCATATGGTAAGAGCTCTATATAGACTTGTTCCTATGGTATGAGCCTATATAGATTTGTTTCTATGGTAAGAGCCTATATAGACTTACTCCTATGGTAAGAGCACTATTAAAGACTTGTTCCTAAATTTGTCTCCGAAATCACTTGGGAAAAGCAAATCTGTACCACGCCATTCATCAAACTTGTTTTACTTGGGTCGTAACGTGTTCTAAGCCTACTCAAGACGAATACAGCACGCAAACATAGTTAAGCTAAAATAATACATGGCAGAGAGCAAAGGACGCTTGAGTGTTGTTTGGTGTTGCAAGCGAAAGTAGTCATAGAAACAGAACATCAAAAACTGTGACGTACACGGCCATGACTTTACGTTGTTTATAATTAAACAAAAAATAATGTTGTATCACGCCATAATTATTTCTATTTTTGTTAACTTATCAAGACAGAAATAAGCTATTGTTAAGTAATTATAGGAAATAACAAAATTGTGAATTTATATTTCAATTGTACAATAACACAAACAGAGATGGACATCAAAGACATCAAAGCGGAGAGACAGACCGGGGGGGGGGGGGGAGGAGGGAGAAGGCATGCTACTATAAGGACTATTGCTACTTCTTATCGGACTAAAATTTAATTGTTACACCAATCAAGACTGTTTAGTCGGAAAATCGTATTTATAACTTGGCATAATTTTACACACGTGCAAAGTGTTGCTTTAAGATGTTGTTTGTTTTATAGCACTTAAGAGTCATGTTATTTATTTTTCTAACAAGGATTTAATTTAAGGCATTTTAATTCAAAGAGTGCAAGTTACGAAAAAGGAACGCGACGTGTTTAAAGATTAGAAATTGCCATTAGCTTTCTATTGTCTTTGCACAGGTACCTGTCCCCCAATCTTGTGTCCACGTTGCCTGTATGGCGTACAAATAATCTTTGACTCAAACAGATGTAGGAGATGCGTATGTAAAGGTAAGGAGCATTATTATTATTATAATAAGTAGTAGTAGTAGTAGTAGTAGTCGTAGTAGTAGTAGTAGTCGTAGTAGTAGTAGTAGTCGTAGTAGTAGTAGTAGTAGTAGTAGTAATAGTAGTAGTAGTAGTAGTAGTAGTAGTAGTAGTAATAGTAGTAGTAGTAGTAGTAGTAGTAATAGTAATAGTAGTAGTAGTAGTAATAGTAGTAGTAGTAGTAGTAGTAATAGTAGTAGCAGAATTAGTAGTAGCAGTATTATAAGTATAGAACTAGTTATAGCACTAGATCTTCTTCTTCTAATAATAATAATAACATAACTATTATGTTGCTTATTACTGTTATTATAACTACAACTACCACCACCACCATTATCATCATCATTACAGTAAAAGTGCTGTAGCATAGCTATTAGCGTACAAATTAAAGACCTGTTCCTTTATCATCTTTCTTACAGTGTTCTTCTCTTTCAACGACTACTACTGTTATCACTTCTTTCACTGCTATGGTGTTTATTTTATCTTCATATTTGTTTTCCTGTTTCTATCAGAGTCCGCAATGTACATTGCTTCCTAAGTGCTTTCTTTAGCACCTTTCTCTACTGGACACTTTAAAAATGAGTGTAACATTTTCTCTTATCTATTAATGGTTTCATACACACCTGTAGTATATGGAACTGTTTAAGTAACATATTATGATTTTAATTCCAGACATTCTTTACTAGCTTTAGACAAGAACCAGTGCCGCCCATTTCCATTCCGTACATAAAGATACCGTATTCTATTCTTAAGCGTCTTTGAGTGAGATGTTTAGCATCTTACTCTCACACACACCATAACGCATTAATATCTTACTCTCACACACCCCCTAACGCATGTGCACACATACGCATACACATATATACAGACGCAAAACTTATGAAGTCAAGGTATTTTTATTTAGTTATATTAATAGAACAGTGATGTCAGGACCACGCCCTTATTTCGAGCTGTCCCTACATAATTTTGTCACTCCTTTGCACAACGCTCAGTATTTCACCTTTAAACACACTAGTGTGCTCTCACCCCTTTCACAATCTTCAGTATTTCACCTTTAAACACACCTGTGTGCTCTCACTCCTTCATCTTTTCCATGTAATTGAAAGCCCATCTTCATTTTATTTTACAAAAAAATAATCATCTGATGACTTTTAATTTTATTGAATATTATTAATTAGCTCGTTTTAATGCAATGATACTACACGTAAAGTACCCTTCGCTGTTTTCAAGCAAAACCAAAAAATAAATGCGATAAGATGCTTTTTCTTTTATTTAAAAATCAATACACTTACTAGTGAAATAGATTGAAGGGAGGCGAGCGCAATCAGACGGATTTGCCTCCCTTTCATCGTTAGATTCAAATTTATAGAGAAAACTAGATGAGCAGTTAATTTAAATGAGCAGTTAAAATATTGCCTATTACTCCCCTGCTTTCACGTTCATTAAAAACAACACTATTGTTTTACAGAATGATTTTCAAGCTACACTCAAGATTGTCCCACATTTCTTTGAGAAGCCAACATGTGCCTCGATCGCCAATTAAATTTAGATAAATAAATACAAATTGTGACTTTTGTAATTTGTTTAATAAATAGTTTCCTTTTGGGACTTACTGTTTCATTGCCCTTTATATGGGTGTATGTAAGAGTTAGCTTGTGGCCTTTATATGTGTGAATGTATGAGTTAGACTGTGGCCTTTATATGTGTGTATGTAAGAGTTAGCTTGTGGCCTTTATATGTGTGAATGTATGAGTTTGACTGTGGCCTTTATATGTGTGATTGTAAGAGTTAGCTTGTGGTCTTTATATGTGTGTATGCATGAGTTAGACTGTGGCCTTTATATGTGTGTATGCTGGCGATAGTAACAATAATTAAAATTAAACTTTAATATGTATCAAATGTATTAATAGAAATAGGTCTTTATACATAGTCGGTTTGAGTGTATGCATACATGTCTATATTCGTATGATTCTTGGGGTGATCTATACTTCTGTGACTAGCTGTGGTGTACTTTGACCTTAGCACACAAATACTTAAACTTAACACAATAATCCACCTATCGGTGAATATGCAGGTAATTGACTCTGCTTGTTGTTAGTCCGGTAATAGTTGTGGTTATTATCGGACTCACCACCCCACCCCACCCCACAAACTCCCATGCAGCAAGCACTTCAACATAAATAAACAAGACATGTTACTGCGTTACAATATGGCGCTACATCGCAGTTACATTAACAATACTAACAATATCGCAGATAGAGAGATAAGCAGCTAGCAAGGAAATTTTATTACAACAGAAAAAATAAAATCAAGCATCAAAGTGATTAATGCTTCTCGTCAGATTCGATGTGAACTAGCAATTGATTTTTTCTGAACAAATTATTGATCGCCACTCACAACCCTAGAGTATACGTTAAACGTTCGTTTAGTCTGTCTGTAAACGTTCAATTAGCTTGTCTATAAACGTTCATTTAGTCTGTTTATAAAAGATCTTTTAGTCTGCCTATAAACTTCCATTTTATCTGTACATAAATGTGTATTCAGTCTGTATATAAAAGCTCGTCCTGTCTGTCTATAAACGTTCATTTAGTCTGTCTATAAACTTTCATTTAGTCTGTACATAAATGTGTATTCAGTCTGTCTATAAACGTTCATTTAGTCTGTACATAAATGTGTATTCAGTCTGTCTATAAACGTTCATTTAGTCTGTCTATAAACTTTCATTTAATCTGTACATAAATGTGTATTCAGTCTGTATATAAAAGCGCGTCCAGTCTGTATATGAAAGCTTGTCCAGTCTGTCTATAAACGTTCATTTAGTCTGTCTATAAACGATCGTTTAGTCTGTCTATAAACGATCGTTTAGTCTGTCTATAAACTTCCATTGTATCTGTACATAATTGTGTATTCAGTCTTTAGATAAACGTTCATAAATCTCTCGATAAACGTTCATTTTTAGTCTGTCTTCAATATTTCGCTTAGTCTCCATAAAAACGTTCAGTTAGTCGGTTTATAAACATTCAATTAGTCTGTCTATAAACGTTCATTTAGTATCTTTATAAATCGTCATTGTGATCACTGTCGGAGACCGTGATAAACTCTTCCATCATGCTCGGTGTACAACAGTCTCGCGTTTTGACTCCACAAAGGAGCGGCACCTCTAACTGATAAATACTGTTTGGACATTAAAAAAACCGCAACTTCAGCAAAATGACTGTAAATCTCAGTCAAAAGAAGAAACTGAAAACTTCAGTCGAAGTAGGACACTAGAATTAGAACCCTCTAACATGTGCCGAGGTCCCCCCCCCTCTCACGTTTCTTCTCGTCATATTTATATCCTATTTTTAATTACTTTGCACTGTTCTCTGAAACAAAATTCGCATTAGAAAAACAATATTTAATGCTTTTGGCATTAGTCACCGTCTCACGCAATTAAATAAAATAATTTATAAATAAATTCCCAGTTTCACTTTCACCCAGACCGTTATTTTTTGCATGCCATATAAAACACATTCTAAATATATATTTTAATTAATACGATAGTTGAATGTCTTATCATGTAGAGCTAAATATATCCACTAAATGGAAAAATTCCCTCCACCCCCCTCACCAGGTCAACGTAACCAAGGGAAACAGAGATCTGAAGGCGAAATGAGTTACACGTCGAATCCGAAATTGTAACAAAAATAAAATAAAACGGTATTTTCAATGACGCCTTTCTTGAGAAATGCAAGACAGTGTGAGGGTGCTCCCAATAATTCCTGGTTGCAAAATGACTAGCAGAACGCAGCGCGGAATATCTCGTCTAAAAGATCACAGGACGGGAAGTTGTGTAAGTAAAAAAAAAAAATCCACTTCTGATGGTACATCATGCTTAACACGAATTTAATCTAATTATCGTCGTCATTTCTATTACTCTTTACTGTCTCCATGGTTACAAGACACTTGTGCCTATACACTGCTCATTTGCTAGGCAACCATGGTTGGTACATTACCCCACCTTAATCGCCTCTCAGAATTGGGCAACCATGGTACTTTACCCCACCTTACTCGCCTCTCAGAATTGGGCAACTAAAAATAGGCCGTGAATTTTAGGTCAAGGTATATGTGGTTGAATATATTGTTTTAGTTTTATTGTTTTTGTAATAGTGTGAACCCTGATGGCTGAAAGGTTTTCTAGGGTCTCTAAATTTGTGAACCCTGCACACTGAGCCTATAGAGAAATAGTGGACTGTTTTTCTCACATGTTTGTGACGGTGAGCAATTTACTCATAGGTTGCTATTTATACATTTGAGGGCCTATGAAATTTGCAGTTAAAGATTAAAGAAACATTGAACAGTTTATGAAACAGAGATTGTAACAAAACGTGCGAAGATTTGTCAAGCTTTCACTCATAGATTAGAAAGATCTAGGACAGTTTATGACACTTACAGACGGTTACTCCAAATGCTGGTTAAATTGGAGCTTGAACCGACAGATTAGAAGACCTAGGACAGGTTATGAGACTTACATATAGTTACTTCCAAAACTGGTTACACCAAAGCTTTAACGTTACGATTACAGAGACCTATGAACGTTTATAGGACTACAGACAGTTACGTCCAAAGCTGGTTAAGCCAAACGTAATGATTACAGAGACCAAGGAACGTTTATGGGACTACAGACAGTTACGTCCAAAGCTGGTTAAGCCAAACGTAACGATTACAGGGACCTATGAACGTTTATAGGACTACAGACAGTTACGTCCAAAGCTGGTTAAGCCAAACGTAATGATTACAGAGACATAGGGCAGTTTATGAGACTATGGACAGTTATGTCCAAAGCTGTTTAAGCCAAATCTTTAATGTAATGATTACAGACTGCGATGCAAACTCCACTTAGTTCATGATTATGATTATTATTAAATAATTAATCATTTATAACTAACTACAAGTAATGAGATTCTTAATTTGTTATTAATAATTTTACAGCAGACACCATTTGTCTCTTACATAGATATGCGGGCGCTGTAAGCAGTTTTCTCTCTTCTACTACAATAATGATAAAGATTTACTGTCACACAATATTCCGTAGGTGGAAAACTTCTTACAAAAGGAGAAGATAAATCCGCCTTTAATCTATATTTAGTGAGCCCCCATCCACCCACTTTCTTCTCCAACATAAGGTTATCAATATGTTAAAAATTTCAATAAATTTAACAATAAATTTATTAAATCAACAAACAAATATACATATGAAAATGCAATGAAAAATTACTTGACGTCATTATTGCCATGAAATTACATACAAATAATTTCTAAATTTCACAATTTTATCTCTTAAAATACAATTCAACAATAATGTCAATATAAATCTCAGGATAATTCTTATCAAAGAAATGAAATGGAGCTATTAGAGATACGCAATAATAGATTTTACATAACCTGAGTTAAAACCTTTCTCAGTAGTCCTTTCACCACTTTTGCAACAAAGACACAAACTTTAGAGTCAGCTCTACTGTTTCTCTTGCACATTGACAACACTGTTCCACACTTATTCTGTGAGTTAACATGGGTTCTTCTTTTAGCCATGTTATTGCCATGTTAACTTCTTCAAGCAGAACATAAATGTAGCTATTTTAGTAAATTCGCTGTACCAAAAATTACTCATGTAGCCAGCATATCTTGCCACCATACATCAATGGGATGAAGTGTATTCTTACACTCATATGCTGCTCCCCACCTCTACCTCTGTCCGTCATAGTGGTTTACAAACAGCAACCAGCAGGATCAAAACATAATAATATGTTGAAATGAAAAGGCTGCTTATACACTGTAAAATATAATTAGAGCACAGCACTAAAGTTTACAGCTTATACATTTTTAACACCATTCTCTCTTATATTCAAGCCTCAACTTACAATTTCCTGCAACAGTATTTATTAGCCCGATACATGCACACAGCATAATAAATACAGGACATCAATTTATCATTAGGAACAATGACAAGTGTTAAGTATGCTCTATATGAGCATGTTAATTCAAACATTTGATGAAATAATAATCTACTCACATAATACATCTCTAAGTTAAATACAAGTATAATATATCAATAACAACATTTACAAACTATTTTAAGTCCATTCTCTCTCAACCAGTCAGTTAGCTCATCACCAAACTAATGGTCGCCTTTCAAGACCGGACTTCTTTGCCACTTCTAATTCAAGTGATTAGACAATATATTTCTCTACAGCAGGTAAATATTTTTATCTCAGCCCATTGGCTGATCTCATTCTCACAAATCATAACCATTGGATAATAAAGCTATTCACCCAGATGGGATGGTTTGCATTACATCAATTTCTAGCATATTCTCAACTCGGGTGATTACTTCAACTGGGACACTTTCAAAAATACCATAATAAAGGAGTGCCCAAGATAGGGTTGCTCTGACAATTTAACAATTTATATAACAATTAAATTTTAAAATAGGAATAGGTAAATTTACTCCGCCACACAGACCTAGGGCAGTTTTGAGACTAGGGATGGTTATCTGCCAAGATTTTCAAGTTAAATAGTTTTTGTTTAAAGATTTTGGAGAGAGCTTTTACAGATACTTAGACTAAATGACTACGAAATTGCTCTATGAAATGTTTCTTAACCTTTGAAGAATTAAACTACTTCAGCCAGGAATTTGATAGAATATTATCATATAAAATAATATATCATACTCAGCCTTTATTCTCTACACTAAGATATCAAGTTTACTGGAAATGCAGATGAAATAAACAATTTAAAAAAGAAATATAGTGGCGAATTACTTATGTTTCTCACAAATCTATGGGGAAATAACTCAGCCTTGTGAAGATTTAAAAGCAATAACTATTTGTTCAATGAGGCTCGCGGAGGAAAAAATATACACGTGTTTCTAAAACTGGAAGGGAAACGAGGGCGTGATTTGAAGATTGCATAGATATAAATAAGTTGTTATTTGTTCAAATATTTAACTGTTTATTTCTTGAAAGATTCCTTGGGGTTGTGTAGATAAAGTATCTCGCCACGTGACTTTATCGTACAAATAACAGCATTAAAGAGCAAGTAAAAAATCAACAATTTACAAATAATTTCCTTTTCTCCGTTGGTCGTTTGCACAAAGTAATGATTCCATGAGATAAGCTGCCATTTATTACGTTGCAATAAAATTATTACTCTCGACAAGCTTCCCTCTGGTGGTCTTTATTACTGAAAGGCCTTTGAAAAAGTCAATAAAACGTTTGTTTATGTTCGTTTAATACTAACTAAAGGGCAAATGCCTATGTGAAGATAAAAACAGAGAGCGTCTCAAGCTTCTGTTGTTTGTAAAACATTATATGTGTACAAGTTTTAATAATTCACGTGCCTGTAATGCATTATATGTGTACACGTTTTAATAATTCACTTGTCTGTAATGCATTATATGTGTACACGTTTTAATAATTCACTTGTCTGTAATGCATTATATGTGTACACGTTTTAATAATTCACTTATCTGTAATGCATTATATGTGTACACGTTTTAATAATTCACTTGTCTGTAATACATTATTTTCAACGATTAGACAACCTCATCTCACACAGCACTTCTTTCAAATAATCCAAAATCAAATACTCTAATCGTGGCGAGAGAAACACGTGGAAAATACAAAATAACAGCAGACAATACACTTGTGTCATTGTATCTCTACCACCCATGAAGGGATGAGGTTTATAAACAAAGACAGTGAGCAGTGGGGAAACGTCATTGTAGCATACCACTATTATCTACGTCATGTCTCCACTGTCAACTTTATTCAGCCCCTTAGTGGCACTACGTAGGACCTATTTGTTGTTTGTCATTGTCCAACTGTCACATACACCATGGATGTCTGTCTGACTCTTTTATTATGCGTGCAAAGGTTATGTATACTGACACATTTGTATGCGAGATTGTATGTGGAGTGGAGATTGTCAACAGTACAGGACAGTACAATGCAGACACCACAATCACCCTTTCAAAACAATAGTAGACAACTTACTATTTTCTGATGAATATGATTCATTTTATTACTCTAGGGTTCTCTTTCATGTGGTGACTATAACTGTTCATTCCACAAACCATTCAGTCATAAAACATGCTCTCTGGGGATAGGAGTATTTTTTTTCTAAATGATGAATAATGATACTACTAATAATAAAAACATAGAGAAAAAGAAGTAATAAGCAACACAAATTAAGAGTATGCAAAATTGTGGCAATTTCTGCTATAAAATAATACAGCAAGAACACAAAATTATTTCTAAAATCGTTAAACAAACGAGAGTCATGGAGTTATTTAATTCCTCCACAACTGAATAAAAATAGATAATAGTTGAAACCCTAAATTCCTACACATCTTTACTTACTCATAGTTAAATTTATGGGCACTGAGGTTTCTAATGCTAGATTAAATCTTTGATTACTCACTTTGTTATTCTTGTCTCCTTCAAAAAATCAAGTCGGGTGTGTCCAATAAAATGATGATACAATCGGCCATGCAGGAAAAACGGAAAACTGTTTGCACACCAATGTCTAGAAACTAATAATATAAACTTTAGCATTAGACTAATTACATATTTTAAAAACAGTCTTATTAATAACAATTACAACATAGCTTTCAAATTTCTATGAAGAAATGAATTGTAAGGATGTTAGTTATATTATAAAAATAGTTAAATGATCAAAATAGGCACCTAGAAGGCATTCAGGCACACCATGTCTGGTGTGACACTAATTGTAATTATACAGACGCTTCTGTGGGCCGGACTATTGAAGAAAAAACAGAGGAACAATAATCTGTGACGAAAGCCAATAAAAAAAGAATAACTCTGGTGTTCCAATACCCGATGTTTTGACAGTTTGTTATAAAAACATGCAAAAGACTATTGAGACAGTGCCTACATCATGTTAGTAGAAACCATTACTACTTAATAATTCCATTTATGTCCTATGATAAGAACTATCTTGCTATTTGCATTGGCGTTTGTTGTTGAATTGTATTTTAGGATACAAGACCGTGTAGTAAAAAAATATTCAAACGTTGTTTCATGGAAATATTGATGTAAAGTCATCTTTTTCGTTTTGGTTGTTATATGTAATTTGATTATTGATTTAATAAATCTATTGTTAAATTTATTGTTAAATTTATTGACCTTCTTACACATATTGATAAACTTGTGTTGGAGAAGAAAGTGGGAGGATGGGCGCTAGATAAATAGAGATTAATATTAATTAGATATATGGATTTGTCTTCTCCTTTATTAAGAGGTTTTTCCACCTATGGAAATATTGTATGACAGTAAATGTTTGTCTTTAATGTTGTGGAAGAGAGAAACGTTTACAAAGCCACATATCTACCAAGTAGGCGAGACGAGTAATTTAAAATTAGGGAGAGGCAAATTTACTCAAAGATAGATAGATAGGTAAATAGACGGATAGATAGATAGATAGATAGATAGACAGATAAATAGATATATAGACAGATAAATAGATAGTGCATTCACTCCCTTTTTCAAGGATTTGTATTCTCTCTTCTATAATCAAACATTCCTAATGTAATTATTATCATTTCTGAAAGGTAAAACTTACAATTCTAAGCAAACAATCATTATTCCACAGTTTTAATTTCTTAGTGACGTTAATATCTATTTTACACTGCATTATTCATGTGTTGCTAACAATAACATATGCACCAATAATGATCAATTTATATTCCATTTTTCTTTTATCTTGCAAAGTCACTTCTTTGCTATGAAATGTTTCCCATAATATTAGTTTATTTCTGAAAAAAAACACATTTCTGATTATATAATCATACAATCTCACTTTTTGTTTAAATATTAATTTTTAATGACTTTTCATCTTTTGTAGTTGTCTGTCCTTGTTTTTCCCTGTGAGGATTTCCTCTTCTTCATTTATTCTAACGAAGGCATTCTACTTGTTGTAGTTCATGTGGTGGTGGTTAGTTCCTTATATTGCAGATGGTGACTGTGTTTTTATTAGTTTATTTGTTGGTTGTTGTTTCTTAAAGTCACTACCTATATGTTTTAAAGAAGGTATATTGTGTCTGTTTTTGTAAGGAAATTGATGAATACTTTTTGAATTAATTTTTCTGCAAGTGGTTGTAGATATAAGTAGTGATTGAGTGGAGAGTGGGACTAGTAACCGATTTGTGGTGTCATTGATTGTTTTTCTTTCCTCATTGTAGAGTGGATAGTGCAGTGGGAAGTGTTGTATAGTGGATACTGCAGTAGGAAGTGTTGTATAGTGCTTTTATTTCTACAGTGACTGCATGTTTTTATTTGTCCTGAAATCTTGTGTGTTAGAAGAGTTGAATTCTTAGTCTTAATATGAAAATTACTTTGTTATGTAAGTTGTTGTGTAGGTTAGGAGGTCGTGTCATATTTTTCATATTACCAACCTGTTTAATTTGTGCATGCATTTCTGAATTGTGTATGGGAGTGTGTGCCAGGTCTTGTACCATATTTTGCCCCTTTATCTGATCTTTCATTTCCTGATATATTTTTGTGGCTTGGTATCCATAGTAATGTGGTTGCCATGAACCCATAACAAGAAGAACGGGCGTAGATATTTAAATACCCAATGATCGCCCCACTAGCCTTAGTCATAGGGATTTAACTACCCATTGATCACTACACTAACCTTAGATTCATAGAGATTTATATATCCAATGATCGCCCCACTAGCCTTAGTCATAGGGATTTAACTACCTAATGATCACCACACTAGCCTTAGAATCATAGAGATGTAAATACTCATTAGTCACCATACTAGCCTTAGAATCACAGACAACACTTCCAACTTCACACATTAAATGACAGCCTTACTAATGGGCCTCTTTCGAGCTACAAAATAGAAAGCAGACAACACTAAATATCATATAGCTATATACTCTCTTGGATGTGAAAGCTCTAGAAAAACACACAGAGAGCAGACCAGACATTAGTTACTGTGGCAGAGTAAATTTGCCTATCACTATTTATAGACTTAATTGTTATATAAATTGTTAAATTGTTGAAGTGACCCGAACATGGGAACTCCTTATAATGGTATTTTTGTAAGTGTCAGAGTTTGGAGTAAACAACTTGAGTTGAGAATATGCAATAAATAGCTGATGCAATGCAAACCAGTTCCAACTGGATGAGTAGTTTTATTATCCAATGGTTGATATTTACGAGAACGAGACCAGCCAGTAGGTTGAGATCAAAAGTTTACATGCAGTAGAGAATTCTATTGTCTAATCACTTGAATTTGTCTTTAATGTTGTGGAAGAGAAAACGTTTACAGCGCCCGCATATCCGCCAAGTGAGAGAGACAGGTGGTGTCTTCTGGAGAATTATTAATAACATAAATTAAGATTCTCATAGCATGTAATTAGTTATGGGCGATTAATTAATAATAATAATAATAATAATAACCATTAACTAGGTGGCGTTGGCGTCACAGTTACCTAATACTAATAAAAGTGCAAAAACTAACTGATAGAGGGAATGAAATTAAACTCATATGGAAACCTGCCCACAATAACATACCAGGTAATGAAAAAGCAAGTAATCTGGCTAAAATGGGACTAACAGAATTAAGAAAATTTCATTACCGCATGACAAGAAAACTTCAACATCTTGAAAAAAAGAAACTGACAAAATTTTGGAAATTCAATATAAAACTCGCAAAATGACGAAGACCTCACATGGATAAAACAACCAAATATATGCCAACATTCTATAAAGGCACTAGAAGGGAACAATCATTAATTTATAAATTCAGACTTGGAAGTAAAATAACAAGATATAAGATAATTAAGTGCACTAGTGGTGAGCATCTAATCAAAGAACAAGATATAAGATAATTAAGTGCACTTGTGGTGAGAATCTAATTAAAGAACGAGATATACAAAACGGCAGACGAATAGGATTAGAAAGATCACTGACAGAATATTTAACAGATAATGACATACCGACAACAATATCAGCAGTACTACCCCCCCCACCCCAGGATGACAAAGGCATGAGTACATGGGCAGGTTGAATAGGATGATAGTGAACCATCCACTACATCAACTACTGTAAATATAAAATTAATACATCCTGTGAGAAATACATGGATAATCCGATGCCCCCCACCCAAACATAAAATAGATGACTAATGGTGGGAAATACCGCCCCAGAGTCCTAGGCTTGACAAAGTCTAAGTACTAGCCACTTAACCACAGTCCCAGGCTTGACAAAGTCTAAGGACTTGAAACCTTAACTAATGATTGGGAGGACCACCTAAATATCAAAACTTTAACCAGTTAAATAAAATAACACAGAAATTTATAAACAAAATCACCCATCCGATAACCATATGACCCATCATCAAAATAAAATAGGAAAAACAAACAAATAGCATTATACACAACTATATTGTTTCATGTTACTAAATCATTTTCAACTCACTTTACAGTATCACCATCTCAATCACTGGCGCTGCCCGGTTTGTGAACTCTGTACCAATGCTAGCTATTACCATTTCTTTAAATTTTTATTTTTATATATGTATATAAAATCAATGCTATTTTATATTCCCTGAACTAAATATGTAAAAGTAAAATCTTCATCTCAACCCTTCGATTATTTAGTTCTACAATACGAATATGTACTTAGCTATATTCGGTTAGTTTGTTCTTTTTCTTTAGTAATGTTCACAGCAATCTTTCCTCAAGTGCTACAAAAACAGTTCAGTTTGCATTTGTTTACCGCAGAGAGAGAGAGAGAGAGAGAGAGAGAGAGGGGACGGAGGGAGGGAGACATATATGCATGCATATGAACTTACAGACAGTAAAGTCGACAAAGGCAGATGGCCGGCCAGACATGCGGACAAAGATTCAGAGAAATTCAGATAAAGAGAGGCAGATAAGGAAACGTCTTGAACGACAACCCACAAACAGTTGGGTTGCAATAGATATGATCAAAGATATGCAGTTTTAATTTATTTTGTTTTTTTGCTTGCTCACCATCACTTTTGTGAAAAAGCACCCATCCCAAGTGCGGATGTAGCCCGCACTTAGTAATGTATACACGTCCCTGGCATTATTGTTTATTGTTTCAAATTTACCCATTGGCTGGAACAAACAACGTGTTTGCTGTAATGTCCTTCAGGCAAAAAGAAAATATTACGTATTCACATTTGATTGGTTGAAATTGCGTAGTGCTCGACTACAAATAAGGTGAGAGTGCCTGTGTCTTGTTAACACACCCACAATGACTTGGCTGTCTGTAGTTCTCGTTCTTGGATTCGTAGGAGCAATAGTGGTGGACGGTATTGTATTTTCTCTCTGTGTAGAGAATGTCATGTATTCATTGTTCTGTGCATTGCTTTTTTTTCTCTCTTACGAGCTTCTGGTCTTGTATTGTCTATGACCATTTTGTGTAGAGAATGTCACGTATTCATTGTTCTGTGCATTGCTTTTTCTCTCTTACGAGCTTCTGTATTGTATTTTAAACATCTATCTCCATTTTGTGTAGGTGATGTCACGTATTCATTGTTCTGTACATTGCCTTATTTCTCTTACTAGCCTCTTCTTACTCTAACGCTTTCTAGGTATGCTATTAAAAAAAATGCTAATTTGTATTTAATTTTTATGAATAAAATATTGTATATAGATATTAATTTGGGTTTTCATTTTCATAAATTACGGGTATGACTCATCTTTGTTGTCTGTGTATTATTCTTGTTTTCGCTGCCGCAATTGTAATATCTGTCACAAAGCAAGCCTCTTAAGTTCTTGATTCGTTTTCATGTACTCGAGTTTTCAAGACTATCACAAGATACTCTAACTTATTTTCATAAATTATCTTTCTTTCTTCTTTTCTTTTTTTTATCTCTCATGAGTTTCGAGTACTTTGAAGTTTCATTACTGCCTTTTTGTACTTGTTCTTTTTGTACTTGTTCTTTTTGTACTTGTTCTTTTTGTACTTGTTCTATTTGTACTTGTTCTTTTTGTACTTGTTCTTTTTGTACTTGTTCTTTTTGTACTTGTTCTTTTTGTACTTGTTCTTTTTGTACTTGTTCTTTTTGTACTTGTTCTTTTTGTACTTGTTCTATTTGTACTTGTTCTTTTTGTACTTGTTCTATTTGTACTTGTTCTTTTTGTACTTGTTCTATTTGTACTTGTTCTATTTGTACTTGTTCTTTTTGTACTTGTTCTTTTTGTACTTGTTCTTTTTGTACTTGTTCTTTTTGTACTTGTTCTATTTGTACTTGTTCTTTTTGTACTTGTTCTATTTGTACTTGTTCTTTTTGTACTTGTTCTATTTGTACTTGTTCTTTTTGTACTTGTTCTATTTGTACTTGTTCTATTTGTACTTGTTCTTTTTGTACTTGTTCTTTTTGTACTTGTTCCATTTGTACTTGTTCTTTTTGTACTTGTTCTATTTGTACTTGTTCTTTTTGTACTTGTTCTTTTTGTACTTGTTCTATTTGTACTTTTCCATTTATTGTTTCCTGCCCCTGGGCCTATCACGTTTACTCTTTTGTGTCTGTTTACTTTTTCTCTGTCACTCTCTAAGGGTCTGCCATTTTGCCATTTGTATTTTAGTTCTTCTTCTGTCGTGAACTTAACAGCCCGCTTCATTTTTATTGCTCTGTCCGTTTGTTGTATAATGACGACGAAAAATGAAGGTGGTGAAATGTTTGCTGGTCATAATGATATGATCATTATTGTTACAGTTTATAGGTGGTCGAATTGCTCTCCTTTTCTTCACGAGAGTTAGCGAAAATGTCCAAACTTTCACGAAATCAAATTCACTAGTCCGGTGTGACTAAATCACGAGTTTTAAAGCTGAAATACATCAGACAATTAAAGCAAAATTTGAAATAAACGGCAACATGCTGTTGTAATGCCTGCAGGTTGCACCTCCACCGCAGTATCCGTTCGATTGCAAGTTGGGAACCACTTACGGAGAAGGAGTTTGTTGCACACGACACACTTCTTGTTAGAAAATCTTGTCCGAGTTGCAGAGGCTGTCTTGGAATTAAATGTGCAGCACAATACCCAAGAGCATGCAATAAATTTATTCAATGAAATGAGAGTATATGAAAAGCTGCTACTACACTCCATTAATGACTTATGAAAGAGAAGAAAACAACGGTCATCATCGCTGTCATCATCATCATCATCATCATCATCATCAGTAGCGTCATCTCATTGAACATATAAAAGGAAATCGCTATCGGTTGTTGCATTAGTCATCACCAAGACAACCAATGCCTCATTCATTATTACGGGAATCGCCATCGTTATCATCATTTGTCACCGTCGCTTTCGCTGAACCAACACACATTCGTGACACGTTTTTGTGTTACTATGGTAAAATAACATACATACGTACAAATCACACCATGCCACTACCAGCGTATTTAGTGGATCGATTGTGTTCAGATTCGATTTTATATCTAACAGTACAGACGGAATCGAGTAGTTGTGTATTTATGCCGCGAGTGATGAGTGCGCTTGTGTGTTTATGCATATATGCGTGTGTTTGTGTGTGTGTGTGTGCGATTGTGTATATGCGTATTTGTATGTGTGTATGTATTTTTGTGCTTATGTGTGTACAATTCTGAGTACGTTTTAGCAAAGGACGAACTTTCAAGAAGGAAACCTAGGTGTACTTTACAGCACAGCGCGTAGCTTGCCGGAGTCCGGGCATTAAACTTTCTATTTTTTTGTTGCAGGGGGCTGTCCACCAGTGGTCTGCCCGGATTATTGCTACAATGGTTATGAGTACACCCGTGACCACAACCACTGCCCCAAATGTATCTGCACAGAGGAACACGGTCCGTGAATAATGTTTTACAAAATGTATAAAGTCACATTTATTTGAAACAATCATCTAAATATTGCCGACATTATCAGCATCAGTGACGGTGAATTATGTCAGTGACATTGAGTTATGTCAATGGCATTGAAATATGACATTAACGGTGAAATATATCATTAACAGTGAACTATATCAATGACAGTAAAAATATATTAACGACAGTGAAATATACAAATGACAGTGAAATATACAAATGACAGTGAAATATACAAATGACAGTGAAATATACAAATGACAGTGAAATATATCAATGATAGTGAAGTATATCGATGATGGTGAAATACATCAAATGATAGTGAATATATATGAATAACATTGAAATATATCAATGATGGTGAAGTATATCGATGACGGTGAAATACATCAAATGATAGTGAAATATATGAATGATAGTGAAATAAATGAATGACGGTGAAATATCAACGATAGTGAAACATAGGAATGAAAAATATCAATGATAGTGATATATAAGACATTGAAATATATCAATGATAGTGATATATAATACATTGAAATATATCAATGACAGTGATATATATGACATTGAAATATATCAATGATATATATATATGATATTGAAGTATATCAATGATAGTGATATATATGATATTGAAGTATATCAATGATAGTGATATATATGACATTGAAATATATCAATGATAGTGATATATAAGACATTGAAATATATCAATGACAGTGATATATATGACATTGAAATATATCAATGATAGTGATATATATGATATTGAAATATATCAATGATAGTGATATATAAGACATTGAAATACATCATATTGAGCAAGATGCAGTGTAACACGTTTCGAAGGACTAAAGAATTAAATGTGCCTAGACACAGGAAGCATTAGAAAAATAACGAGTAAACAAACTGTGGCTGTATTTGCTGGCAAGGTCATAGTGACATTTGCCAGTCATCTGAATAATAATAAATCGGCAGTAGTGAAATGTTCCATAAAAGTGAATTACGAAAAATGTATAAAGCCAACATTCACAAAATCTGATTTACTTATTTTTGAAATGAGTTACAAAGACAACAATTGTAAATATTTCCATTTCTTGATTTTTTTTTTAATGACAGTAACAGGATAGTCTACCGGATGACCAATTAAGATAGACCTTTAGGATAGTGTTATAGTAGGTCAATAAAACCGCACATTAGCATATGGGCATATGATTAGAAAAAATATTTATTAATATTTCTGTAAATAACGGACGGTATACATTAAACAACAGTTTTCTTCAAGTCCACACACACACTCAAACACACGGTTAAAGAATAATTACAGCTCTAGAAAAAGTCTGTTCTTTGGCGACATTAACACCTCACATAGGCGATTACGTGTGCCTTTTGGAACAAATACGTACGCACATGAATGCTCATCCCCGAATAAATACGTACGCACATTAATGCTTATCCCCGAATAAATACGTACGCACATTAATGGCTACTGCGCGCACAAATACATACATACATGCAAGCAACTCGTTCCATGCATAAATAATTTCGAGCCCATCCAAAGAATATATTTAAATTATATTTTCTAAGCGCACGTCTTTTAGACCACTTGGTGCTTACTTTTGTTTCTTATGATGTGTCTCCTGCAGGGTGCCCAGAGTACCAGTGCCCTTATGACTGTGAATATGGAACGGTAAACTCAACAGACAACGCTGGCTGCAAGACATGTGTTTGCAGAGGTACTGATTCACAAGGATGTTCTTACTTTGAGATAATTCATTCAGTTAACGATTCCTTAACATTACAGTTGAACTGATTCTTAAAACAATGTTAATCTGCACTCAAAAGTGCTATCTCTCTCTCTCTCTCTCTGTTTATCTATCTATCTATCTATTTATCTATCTATCTATCTATCTATCTATCTATCTATCTATCTATCTATCTATCTATCTATCTATCTATCTATCTATTTATCTATCTATCTATCTATTTATCTCTATCTATCTCTCTATCTATCTATCTATCTATCTATCTATCTATCTATCTATCTAACTATCTATATATCTTGGTGCACACTTGGACACACAGTCTCAACACACACACGTTTGCATTACTACTGTTAACATTGCATATTCTCCTCTTGACCAGATTGTGGTGTACCAACATGTCCTGAATACTGTGAATACGGAACAGAAGAGAATGATGACTTTTACGGCTGCAAGACCTGTGTTTGTAGAGGTAAATATATATTTATTTTTTTCTCTTCTCTTTCTTTCTTTCTTTTTCTTTCCTTCCTTCCTTCCTTCCTTCTTTCTTCCTTCCTTCCTTCTTTCTTTCTTTCTTTCTTTCTTTCTTTCTTTCTTTCTTTCTTTCTTTCTTTCTTTCTTTCTTTCTTTCTTTCTTTCTTTCTTTCTTTCTTTCTTTCTTTCTTTCTTTCTATTTCTGTTTCTTCCGTAGATTTTTCATTTCTAGCTAACTCAGCGCCTTTTGCATTAATTTTTTTATGAAGTTACTTATTATCGCACTTTGATTGTCATTTGTATGACATGCAAAGTTAATTGTTATGCAGCTACGTTATATGCATAGTTGATTGTTGTACAAGAGCATTACATGTGTAGTGATGAAGGATCGCTACAAGTATTGTTGTTTGTTATGTAGATACCTTACTCGGTGTGTTTCTACTTTGGTGTCACGTGTAACGATTTTCAAAACAACAATAATAATACTTTTGTAAAGGTGTGTACAACATACACAAACAGAGCAAAATTCGAAAGAAAGTCAAAGTAATCAAATGCAGGTTTAAAAATATTTTATATTTCAAATTATTCTCATTTACATTCTTCATATGTTTTGGTTTCATCCTCCTGTCTCTCGTTTTTTGTATTATTTATTCTTTTGTTGTATTTGTGAAGCTAAAGTCAAATTCACTCATTCTTTCGCAGGATATGACAATCGATAAATCAGTTAAAAATTCTAAACTCACAATCCATACATTTATTTAGCACATTTTTGTTGACATAGCTCAGGTAGATTAACTTTCTGGGTGAGGTTTTTCTCCTCTAACGACTGGACTATTGAGACACCTATATTATTATTATTCGGCCTCATTCCACGACTTCTGTTTTTGACTGTCGGTTTGTGATCCAATTTCTCGGAATCTTACCAAGATTCTGGGAGATCCAAGGTTTTACGGAGGATGTGGGCACTTCCGAGGAGCGCTGCTTTGAGTAGTGGAGCGATTCTGTGGTTTCCAGGGAGTTTATTCAGGTAGCCTTCCAATTCAGATGTTATGTTCCCAAAGGCTCCTATCACTATAGGTATCACTTCTGCTTTTACATTCCATAGTCTCTGGATTTCTAATCTGAGGTCTTGGTATTTTTCTATTTTTTCTCTTTCTTTTGTTTTTATGTTTCTATCACTTGGAACAGAGACATCAATAATTGTTACTGTTCTGTTGGACTTATTGAGAACTACAATGTCTGGTCTTCGTGCAGGAATCACCCGATCTGTTCTTATCTCGAAGTCCCACAGTATTTTGACTTCTTCTGTTTCGGTGACTGCTTCTGGTTGGTGCATCCATGCTCTTTCTGGAGTTTTTATGCCATAGTTCTCACACAGATTTCTATGTATGTGTTTTGCCACTTCATTGTGTCGCTGGGTGTATTCTGTTCCAGCCAGAACCTGACATCCAGATAGTATGTGCTCTGTTGTCTCATCCATGGATTTGCAGAGTCTACATTTGGAATCATTTGAGATTTTCATAATTTTCGTTTTGTGTGATTTGGTGTTGAGTGCTCGATCTTATTATTATTATTGTTATTATTATTATTCAGTCTCTTTCCACGACTTCTGTTTGACTGTCGGCTGAGATCCTAGGTCTCGGAATCTTACCAAGATTCTGGGAGATCCAAAGTTTTACGGAGGATGTGGGCACTTCCGAGGAGCGCTGCTTTGAGTAGTGGAGCAATTCTGTGGTTTCCAGGGAGTTTCTTCAGGTAGCCTTCCAATTCTGATGTTATGTTCCCCAAGGCTCCGATCACTATTGGTATCACTTCTGCTTTTACATTCCACAGTCTCTGGATTTCTAATCTGAGGTCTTGGTATTTTTCTATTTTTTCTCTTTCTTTTGTTTTTATGTTTCTATCACTTGGAACAGCGACATCGATAATTGTTACTGTTCTGTTGGTCTTATTGAGAACTACAATGTCTGGTCGTCTTGCAGGAATCACCCGGTCTGTTCTTATCTCGAAGTCCCACAGTATTTTGACTTCTTCTGTTTCGATGACTGCTTCTGGTTGATGCATCCATGTTCTTTCTGGGGTTTTTATGCCATAGTTCTCACACAGATTTCTATGTATGTGTTTTGCCACTTCATTGTGTCGTTTGGTGTATTCTGTTCCAGCCAGAACCTGACATCCAGATAGTATGTGTTCTGTTGTCTCATCCATGGATTTGCAAAGTCTACATTTGGAATCATTTGAAATTTTCATGATTTTCGTTTTGTGTGCTTTGGTGTTGAGTGCTTGATCTTGTGCAGCTGTTATGAGTGCTTCTGTTTCTGCTTTCAATCCTGCCTCTTTCAACCATTTGTACGTTGATTGCTTTGTTGATATTTCGTCTGCTTGTCGTACATATTGGCCATGTAGAGGTTTCTGTCTCCAGGTATGTGCTAGTTCTTGCTTCGTTGTTTTCTTCCATGTTTCTTTGTCTGTTTCTGGTGGTTGGAATAGTCCACTCCTTTTTACTAATTCTATCAGTGGATCATCTTTATTGTTATTCCAGATGTAGTCCACAAGGCCAATGACTTCTCCTTCAATGACATGTTTAATTTTCTTGAGACCTCGGCCTCCCATTTTTCGAGATACATAGAGTCTGTCTACGTCTGCTTTTGGGTGTAAGGCTTTATGTATTGTGAGTAGTTTTCTTGTTTTCCTGTCCAGTTCATTTATTTCATTTGCTGTCCAATCTATGATACCTCCAGTGTAGCTTACTACAGGTATTGCGTATGCATTAAGGGCTTGTATTTTGTTCGCCCCATTTAGCTTGGATTTCAGGACTTGTCTAACACGTTTTTCATATTCTCTCTTAACTTTGGACTTCACTTCTCTCTGCATATTTTCTTGATGTTGTAGTATCCCAAGATACTTATATCCATTTTCTATTGAAACATCATTGATTTTTCCGATGTCGAATTGCAGGCCCTCTGTTGTTTTGACCTTGCCTTTCTGGATGACAATTCGTCCACATTTCTCAAGGCCGAATTTCATGTTGATGTCTTCACTGCAGATCTTGACAGTATTGATCAGTGATGTGATGTCACTTTCATTTTTACCGTACAGCTTGAGATCATCCATGTACAGTAGATGGCTGATAACCTGTCCTGCTTTCATTTTGTATCCTAACCCTGTTTTCTGGATCACGTGACTGAGAGGGTTCAGGGCAATGCAGAACAGCATTATTATTATTATTATTATTATTATTATTATTATTATTATTATTATTATTATTATTATTATTAATTTAGTCCAAGTCCATGACGAACCATCAGAGTGTCCATATCCGACCTGCCCCGAGTACTGCCCGTTTGGAACTACAACTATCACAGAAAACTACTGCGACAAATGCATCTGCAAAGGTAAGATAGAATGATCGATATTTTTCCTTTGTTTTCCTCACTTAGTACATGTGTTGTTTGATTAGAGAGTTGTCTTTTCTTTACTGAGCTTAATGACGATTTTCTTTACTGAGCTTAATGACGATTTTCTTTACTGAGCCGAATGAAGATTTTCTTTATTGAGCTTAATGAAAATTTTCTTTACTGAGCTTAATGACAGCCTAATGACGAGTTCCTTTACTGAGCCGAATGAAGATTTTATTTACTGAGCTTAATGAAGATTTTCTTTACTGAGCCGAATGAAGATTTTATTTACTGAGCTTAATGAAGATTTTCTTTACTGAGCCGAATGAAGATTTTATTTACTGAGCTTAATGAAAATTTTCTTTTCTAAGCGGAAAGAAAATTGTCTTTACTGAGCTTAATGTCGATTTTACTCACTGAGCCGAATCAAAATTTTCTGTATTGAGCTTAACTAAAACTAATACAGAGTGTCTTTACTGAACTTAAAGACGATTTTCTTTACTGAGCATAAAGAAGATTTTCCTTACTGAAGAGAATGAAGCTATTCTTAAGTGAGTTTAATGAAGACTTTTTTAAAAATTGACTTTACTGAAGATTTTCTTAACTAATCTTAATGAAAATATTTTAATTATTAGTGAATTCAACGTGTCTTTTTTTTTCTACTGAGGTTTTAATAGACTTTCTTAATCGAAGTCATTATCATCTTAACAATGCTCCTCTTTTCCATAAGTCTAACTTAAATATCGTTGAAAATCATGAACATAGGCTAAATATAAAATATTTAAATTATTCACAGTGGCAATGTTGAATGTTTATTTATAAAATATGAAATGGCAGTTTGGATAGAAAACTGCATTACTAATTTTCCATAGAAAGCATCTTTCATTGGTACTTTTCATTTATTTGAAAATAAAAGCCAACAATACCATTTGTTTTTATTTACTTAAATAAGAAAAGACATTAGTACAAATTATTTTTATTTATTTGAAAAGAAAAACCAACATGTCCACCTCATTCCTGCCCTAAACACTGCCCCTATGGGACCACAATGATTGTGGAAAACGACTGCAACAAATGCATCTGCAAAGGTGAGATAAGATGTTCAAAGTATTTAGTTCTTCTACTGCGTCAAAAATGAACTTTATGTGTCTTTTGTTTTATTGAACGTAAAAAAAAAAATGGTTTTCTTTACAACCTTCTCACTGTTGTTTCACGCAGACCATCAAACGTAACTCTAACGTAAGTCGCTTTGACATTTACGAATATAGGCTATTTATACCAAAGTATTAAAATTAACCACACATTGTCAATGTTGAAGTTTATTTAGAAATATAAAATGGCAGTTTTGGCAGAAAAAGGCTATACAGTGATACTTCCTAATGCAGTCACTTTGGTAGTATTTTATTTATTTGAAAAGAAACGACAACAAAATCATTTATTTTCATTTATTTCTAAAGAAAATGCCAATAATACAATTTATTTTTTTATTTATATGAAAAGAAAAACCAACGTGTCCACCCCCTACCTGCCCTAAACACTGTCCATATGGAACCACATCCATCATGGAAGACAACTGCGAAAAATGCATCTGCAGAGGTGACATAAGATGATCAAAATATGTACTTTCTTTTACACATTTAGCTCTCTTATTGCGTCAATAGTGAACTCTGTGTCTTTTATAAAACTGAACTTAGTAAAGATTTTTTCTGTTGACATATCACTGTTTTCTTTTCACACAGACCATCAAATGCAACTCTAATGGAAATCACTTTAACATTTACGAATAGAGGCTATTCATGCATATAGTATTAAAATATCCATATTGTCAATGTTGCAAATTTATTATTTATAAAATATTTAATGGACATTTTCATTGAAAAATAAACAAAGATACTTTGTGCTGCAGTTTTCTTTTGCACATTTATTTATTTATGGAAAAGTCATAAATAATTTTATATATTTTAAAGTAAAAACTAAATCTACCCTGTGTTTATCTTTATTTGATAAAGTGCAAACGATAAAAATACAATTTATTTGTATTTATTTGAAAATAAAAGCCAATGATACAGTTTATTTTATCTATTGTAAAAGAAAAGCAATTAATCCGATTTTTTTTTATTTATTAAAAAAGAAAAGCCATTAATACAATTATTTTATTTATTTGAAAAAGAAAATGAATCAATACAACTCATTCTTATTTATTTTTCAAAATTCGATTAATATAATTTATTTTTATTTATTTAAAAACAGATAAACCAATGTGCCCACCCGTTAAATGCCCTCCCCACTGTCCATATGGAACTACAACCATCGAGAAAGACAACTGCAAAAAATGCATCTGCAAAGGTGAAATAAGATTGAAATATTGATTTGTTTTACTCATTTAGCTCCCATATTATGTCAATAGTGAGCTGTATGTGTCTATTTCTTATCTGTTTACTGAGCTTAATAAAGGTTTTCTTTACATGTGTGTCTATTTGTTATTATTTTTACTGGGCATACCAAAGGTTTTCTTTACATGTAGGTGATGCCATTTGTTGATACGCCCATCAAACATCGATCTAATGTAAATCATTTTGACAGTTTAGGGTATTAAAGCATGTAGTGTTAAAATTAATCACATTGTGAATTATTGCAAGATTATTTATAAATACCAAATTGATTTTTTCAAGAAAATTAAGTAACGATATTTCTTTATGCCATAGCTCTTATGTGTACTTGTATTTATTTGAGAGGAGCCATTAAAATAATTCTACTTTTATTTATTTGAATATAAAAGTCAATAGTAAAATTTATGTTTACTGACTTAAAAAGGAAAAGCCAATAATACCATTTATTTTTCTTTAGTTAAAATATCAAAATCCATTAATAAAATTTAAAATTATTTATTTTAGAAGGAACATCCATCGATATTATTTATTAAAAATATTTAATAAAATAAAATCCTTTAATATAATTTATTTGTCTTATTTAGAAAATAAAAATCAGTAATACAATTCACTTTTTTAATTTTGAAAAAGAGTATTTATTTATATAATTTATATTAAATAAAATAAATTATATTAATAAAATAAATTATATTAATATAATTTATTTTATTCATTTAGTAAAAGAAAATTCATAAATATAATTTATTTTATTTAATTATGAAATGAAAATCCATTAACACAATTTATCTTTTATTATTTGAAAAGAAAAACCAACGTGTCCACCCCCTAACTGCCCTCTCTATTGTCCATATGGAACTACAACCATCGAGGTAGACAACTGCGAAAAGTGCATCTGCAAAGGTAAAATAAGATTGAACTATTGATTTGTTTACTCATTTAGCTCCCCTATTATGTCAATAGTGAGCTCTATGTGTCTCTTTGTTATTTTTACTGGGCTTAGGTGTTCTTTACACGTGTGGCACTATTTGTTGATACAGCACATCAAACATAGATCTAATGTAAATTATTTTGACAGTCATGAATATAAGGTATTAATGCATACAGTATTAAAATTAATTACATTGTCAATGTTGCAAGATTATTTATAAATAAAATTTTGATTTTTTTCAAGAAAAGTAAATAACGATACCTCCTTATGCTGTAGCTTTAATTTGCACTCTTATTTATTTGAAAGAAGCCAATAAAATTACTCTAATTTTTATTTATTTGAATATAAAATTTCAATAGTAAAATTTATGTTTACTTATTTAAAATAGAAAAGAGAATGATACACTTTATTTTTCTTTAGTTAAAACAAAACAAAATACATTAATAAAATTTAAATGTATATATTTTAGAAGGAACACCCATCGATATTATTTATTATATTTATTTAATAAAATAAAAATCCTTTAATATAATTTATTTTTCTTATTTAGGAAAAGAAAAATCAGTAATACACTTCACTTTTATTTATTTTGAAAACGAGTATTCATTTAGAAAAAGAAAATCCATTAATATAATTTATTTAATTTAATTATGAAATGAAAATCCATTAATACAATTTATCTTTCATTTATTTAAAAACAGAAAAACCAACGTGTCCACCCCCTAACTGCCCTGCCTATTGTCCATATGGAACTACAACCATCGAGGAAGACAACTGCGAAAAATGCATCTGCAAAGGCAAAATAAGATCGAACTATTGATTTGTTTTACTCATTTAGCTCCCCTATTATGTCAATAGTGAGCTCTATGTGTCTATTTGTTATTTTTACTGGGCTTACCAAAGGTGTTCTTTACACGTGTGGCGCTATTTGTTGATACAGCACATCAAACATAGATCTAATGTAAATCATTTGACATGCATGAATATATAGGTATTAATGCATATAGTATTAAAATTAATCACATTAACAATGTTGAAAGATTATTTATAAATAAAATTTTGATTTTTTCAAGAAAAATAAATAACGATACCTCCTTATGCTGATGCTTTAATTTGCACTCTTATTTATTTGAAAAAAGCCAATAAAATTACTCTATTTTTTATTTATTTGAATATAAAATGTCAATAGTAAAATTTATGTTTACTTATTTAAAATAGAAAAGACAATGATACACTTTATTTTTCTTTATAAGAAACAAAATCCATTAATATAATTTAAAATTATTTATTTTACAATGAACACCATTCAATATAATTTATTCTATTTATTTAATAAACTAAAATCATTTAATATAATTTATTTTTCTTATTTAGTAAAAGAAAAATCAGTAATATAATTCACTTTTATTTATTTTGAAAAAGAAAAGCCATTAAAATAAGTTATTTTATTTAATTATATTAAAGGAAAATCAATTAATAAATTTATCTTTTATTTATTTGAAAAGAAAAGCCAACGTGTCCACCCCCTAAATGCCCTCGCCGCTGTCCACACGGAATTACATTTATTGAGGAGAATAAATGCAAAAAGTGCATCTGCAAAGGTGAGTTAAGATAATCAAAGTATTTAGTTTGACTCATTCATTTCACCTATTGAGTCATAAGTGAACTCTGTGTGCATCCTTTAAAACTGAACTTAGTAAAGATTTTCTGTATGACACGTCACAGTTTTTTCCAGAGACCACCAAACTTTAATGTGAATCACTTTCACAATCCTGAATATAGGCTATTTATATAAATAGTATTAACATTATACACATCGTCAAAGTTGGAAATTCATTTATTTATATAAAGTGGCAGTTTGGGCAGAAACAAATTATGTAATGATTCGTTAACTTTCGTTAACTTTCATTTATACTTTCATTTATTTAAAAGGAAAAGCCATTAAAATAACCTCATTTTCATTTATTTCAAAAGAAAAAAAAGAAAAACCGATAAAAATATACTTTACCTTCATTTGAAAGGAAAAGCCATGAAAATAACCTCATTTTCATTTATTTCAAAAGAAAAAAAGACAAGCAAATAAAAATATAATTTACCTTTATTTAAAAGGAAAAGCCACTAATACAGTTTATTTGTATTTATTTAAAAAGAAAAACCCACATGTCCATCGCCTACATGCCCCATCTACTGCCCCTATGGGACAACAACCATCACGGAAAACGACTGCGAGAAATGCATTTGCAAAGGTGAGAGATAACCAATATTTATCTTAATTTCGTCATTTTCTTTAATTTTTATTAGTGAGCTAAATGTATTTTTTCTCTCCTGAAGTTAATATCGATTTTCTTTGCTGACGTGTCATTGTTTTCTTGCAGCCATCTAACGTCACACTAATATGGCCCATCTAACGTCACTCTAGCATAGCTCTAACATAGCCCATCTTACTTCACTCTAACGTAATTTTAACATAGCCAATCTGATGTCACTCTAACAAAGCCCATCTAACTTCAATCTAACATCAATCTAACATAGCCCATCTTATGTCACTCTAACGTAGCCCATCTTACGTCACTCTAATATAGCCCATCTAACGTCACTCTAACAAAGCCCATCTAACTTCAATCTAACATAGCCCATCTTACGTCACTCTAACAAAGCCCATCTAACTTCAATCTAACATAGCCCATCTTACGTCACTCTAACATAGCCCATCTAACGTCACTCTAACAAAGCCCATTTTACGGCACTCTAACATAGCCCATCTTACGTCACTCTAACATAGCCCATCTAACGTCACTCTAACAAAGCCCATCTAACGTCACTCTAACAAAGCCCATCTAACGGCAATCTAACATAGCCTATCTAACGTCACTCTAACAAAGCCCATCTTACGTCACTCTAACATAGCCTATCTAACGTCACTCTAACATAGCCCATCTTACGTCACTCTAACAAAGCCCATCTAACGGCAATCTAACATAGCCTATCTAACGTCACTCTAACAAAGTCCATCTTACGTCACTCTAACATAGCCTATCTAACGTCACTCTAACATAGCCCATCTTACGTCACTCTAACAGAGCCCATCTAACGTCACTTAAACATAGCCAATCTCATATCACTCTAACAAAGCCCATCTGATGGCAATCTAACATAGCCTATCTAACGACACTCTAACATAGCCCATCTTACGTCACTCTAACGTCACTCTAACATAGCCAGTCTAAAGTATCTAACTTTAATTACTGTGACCATCACGAATATTAGCCATTAATACCTATAATACTGACAATATTCACGTTAGGAATGTTACACGTTTATTTATAAAATAGGAGATGGCAGTGTTGGCCCCAAAGAAAACTATAGAGGATAGTTTCCTATTATGTAAAGCTCAAGTGCATAGTTAATGTTAATAAAACTAATGTTAATAAACTTTTAAAAAATTCTATTTACTTCAAAAAGCAAAACCAACGTGTCCACCTCAAACCTGCCCTTTTCACTGCCCCTATGGAACCACAACTGTCATGGAAAACGGCTGCGAAAAATGCGTCTGCAAAGGTGAGTCATCAAGACCAGTGTTTCCTTGAACTTGTTCACGACGACTTTCACATTTCTTTCTCTTTCTCCTCTTTTTTACCTCTTGATTTACCACAATCAATCTACAATTCATGCTTGTCATTATCGTATTTACTTCTTGCATGTTTTGCATCATGACCAGAATGCATTTACTTCTTGTATGTTTCGCATCATGACCAGTCTAGCCGTGTGTACGCCGTAAGAAAGAACTTACCTCTTGTATGTTTCGCATCATGACCAGTCTAGCCGTGTGTACGCCGTAAGAATGCACTTACTTTATTCACTCTTTATACATCCGTCGCATTTAACAAAGTTCTCTTTCGTTTATGACCTCACAACAACTCGCTTAATAGTGAACTAAATCGCTTTTATTTCCTTTCTACTGAGCACGTCAGAAAATAAAGTTCGCAAATTTTGTTGTCATTAAAGTTTGATTACATGGCGTGTCCCTCGTTCATTTCTTTTTTCATACGTCAGAACAACCGACATGTGCGCCACCTACCTGTCCACAAGGCTGCAAGTATGGAACAGAAATAATTAAGGACGGCCGATGTGACAAATGCGTCTGCAAACGTAAGTGTCACGTGATGATATTTGACGGAGTTTTGTGTTCATTTTAATAAATTAATATGATGTTACCCTTCATTATGTATGTTTGTGTGTGTGTCTGTGCGTGTGTGTGTGTGTCTGTGCGTGTGTGTGTGTGAGAGAGAGAGAGTGAGAGAGAGAGGGGGGGATAACTGATGATTGTTAGAGAAGAAATCATGTTCATTAGAGAATGACCGCAGGTAAGAAGCATACTACATAAAATTCAAATACTCCCGTGATTCTTTGCGTTTCTCTTAATTTTTGTTGTACTCTCCGAATTTTCGTCATCACAGTAAGTGCAGTGGTTACGAATACCTTAAGATTTTGAATGTAACTGATTTTAATTATATTAATCTCTATTATACATGACGTTTCTGTGGAAGGCGTGACGTCACATTTATATTGATTTTATAGCACAATCCAATTGTGACGAACTGCTATTACAAACATTTGCTACATCACTACAGGTACATTACATGACTGAAGAAAACCGAAATGAAAACATTGTGAGCTTAGGAAATATAGGGGCAACTGAGATTAGTGTTAAGCTGTCAAATATTCGGTTTAAATGAGATATATACTGCCAAGGGAAAATATCAATATTTAAATCTGTATCTGCACACGATATACGTAAAGATAGAGCACTTAAGACATGGCTACCTTTTAACCAGTCGCTTAGATACATAATCATGTTTTCTACAATGGCTGCAGTTCCATGCGGATACACGTTTTGGGGCCACGCATATCGACTGAAACAAGAAGTATTCCTGTATGTTTTCACAAGAGCCGTGGGACGCCGTGTTTAATATAGAATCACATGTATGCATATTAATTTTTACTTTGTATGTTTTCACAAGAGAAGTGGGACGCCGTGTTTAATATAGAATCACATGTATGCATATTCTACTTTGTATGCTATGGTGCATACCCTTTGTCTCTAAACAAAAGACAACGGAAATGCTGATTCCATACCTCGCAGTTATTTCGTTAATTTATATAACAATTTCTGCTTAAAAGATCCCCTATTTTAGTAATGATTTAAATGTAATATACTACTATGTTAACATTTATTTTGATTACGTTAGTGCCATGTAGTGTAGAACAATTTAGCTAGGTTTATAATTATTCCGATGAAATCATCATGGCAGAATAATCAGTTAACCAATCACATCCTCTGTAAAACAATATATTATAGTCCACCCGAAGTATGCTCCTGTTACCTGTTAGCGCCTCTGCCAGAACGGGACTACGACGCGTTGTCAAGGAGTCGTGCTGTAAGTGTTTCTGCAACGGTTGGATACAAGGCAACATGCCTGAATAAAAGCATTCTACTTCTGACGTCAGTGTTATTATATCGTTACCTTGGTCGTGTTTCAGTCTTAACCTAACCGCGAACCAAATTGCAAATTATTCTCAAAAATTTCTTAGCTTCAGCTTCCGAATTCGTATTTTCTTCCTTTCGTTTCTCTTCCAGAGCAAATTAAACCCGTCATTTTAACACCTGTGCATACTAATGCAAAATCAGATCAATATCCGTTATCGACACTTATTCCATCAAGTATATCTGTAAGCTGAGATATATTTGCTTCAAGTTTCATCAACAGTTTTGTATTTATGTTTTCATTTTAGTTTAGTAGTTTTCATCTTTCCTTTTCGCCCTTTGTTCTCCTATTTTCAAATCTAACAGTTTGTAAACAAATTACTAAAGCATGCAATGTTAGATGAATGACGCTTTCATTGTATATTTCTCTCAGCGCAACCAACATGCGCCCCACTCAAGTGTCCCAAGAAATGTCCCTATGGAATAGAGATCGTTCAAGAAGATCATTGCAGGAAGTGTGTTTGTAAAGGTGAGATATGTGCTTGTGGATATCTTTTTATTGACTTTCTCTTTTTATTTAGAACACGTTTGTACTTCTTGCATGAAACTGAAATGTAAATGGTATACATTAGGTTAAGAGAAAGCTAATAACTACTGACGTAATATGGACGTAGCCTATTTCGTGAGTTATGAGAAAGCTAATAACTACTGACGTAATATGGACGTAGCCTATTTCGTGAGTTATGATAAAGCTAATAACTACTGACGTAATATGGATCTAGCCTATTTCGTCAGTTCTTACTACACGTTGGCCAGTTGTTAACTTTTATCGTCAAAACATTTTTACTTATGATTTAATGCTGGCTTTAAAGCCACCCTGATGTACACTGGCATTGAAGAACTAAAAAAAATACACTGGGACTTGATACTTCAAATTTATTATTTGTCTATTTACGGCGACTTTGGTTTGAGTGAAAGGATGATTGGAATAGATAGATAGATAGATAGATAGATAGATTGATTGATAGAGATAGATTGATAGAGAAAGATAGATAGACAGATAGATTGATAGAGATAAATAGATTGAGAGAGAGAGGGAGAGAGAGATGGACAGAGAGAAAGACAGACAGATAGATAGATTGATAGATTGATAGACAGACAGATAGATAAATAAATAGATAGATAGATATCTAGACTTATAGATTCCTAGGTGAAGGCAATAATGCAATATTGAGCAAACGTATAATTATCGCATTAATTTTAATTACGATTTCTCGTCATTAATTACCTTGCTGGAAGGGGGAGAAATAAACTTTCCTGTTTTAAAGCAAAATCAATAAAAATAAACAACAAAAATATATTACTTTTGGACTCTCCTGATTTTTTAGAAAGTGGAAAGTTAACCTTTGAAATAGGCTGAAAGGAAGTAAGTGCGTTCAGATTGATTTTTCTCCCTTCAGCCATAAATGTTCCAATTTATGAATGCAAATAGAACAGTATTACAGCAACACAGCTATTACTCTCCTACTTTGATAATCAGGAAATATATTCCTTTGTTTATTTTCTCTTTCCAGATTGAATTTAAAGCTGATTCAACGAATTTCCGATGACATTTTATGGATGGTCATTTTCTCTGCCATTCGCAAATTAAAATGAATACATAAATTCAAACTGTGACAATTCATAACTTGTTGATACATTATTTCAATTATGACTTAATTGTTTTATGTTTATTTTATATTGCGGAAATATGAATATTACTTCATGTAATTATGTCAAAAGGTATTGTTGATAATGATAACGATGATGATAAGAAACAGAACACAAAACGTGAGAAAATGGTGATGAAGGAAATAAAAATATTCACTCTTTAAACGTACGGTACCACCCAATAAAGAAAGCATGTTTATTCCTAACGAATACACATAAATGTAACAACGAAAAGAAAGATACGAATTATATTTCAATAAAATATATCCACAATCTTCATGCTTGTATGTATTATGTTCATATACGTATGCCTCCGTATGCATTGTTAAAACCATCAATGAAAATGAAAGGATGAAAGAGATAATAATAAATAAATATGTACTTTGCTTCCATTTAATTTAGTTCGATAAACAACAATACTCAAAATAATTTTAAGGAATTGTACTCATGTGGAAATACAAAACAAGGACAAAATTATACACATTCACTCCCTGTTACAAGAGATATTATTCTGACGATAACAGCAACAAATAAAGGAATGTGTTTACATTGATAGAAAATATACTATTCTCAATGTGCGCATACTCCCACTTCTTTCGATTCCTCGATTTCATAAAATCAACCACCCGATGAAACACGGGTGGAATTGGAAAGATTTGAGCGTATCAGTCTCTTGAAAATGCGGACGAACCTTGCACTGGTCACTAGGTACAAGAGAAAATTAACCGAAGAGTTGATCATTTCGAAAGCAGCAAGGACGCTAATAACAACTTGTACTAAATTCGAGAACTTCCCTTTGACCGAAAACTCAGGGTACGTCCCATACAGCAAATAGAACACGAGAGCCGGGAAGCTGAAGGCGATGTAAGCCACGCACACACTGACCATCATTTTGGTGACTCTTCTCTCCCCTAATTCCCTTTTCTCGTTACGGCCGCTAGGCATGACGTGGCGCCACTGGCGAAATCTTTTCAGGACGACAATAATCGAAAGCGTCACAACCGTCACGACAGCGAGAGGCGCGATGCGAAACACCAGACCGAGTCCGATGCTGGAGTACCAGTACAGAAACGCAAAGTTGTCATGGTAAAAGGTCGTGAACTGGTACGAAGGCATGGATTGGTTGAACTTGGGGTCGAACTCGTACACGATACGAACATAAAGGAACGACGGGGTGACGGCCATCATAGTCAGGGCGTAGGTCAACGCGCAGACAAAGCGTATGCGATATTTCGTCAACACCGTCGCAGCTCTGAGGGGAAAGACGATGACAATGAAACGCTCCACGGCCACGAGGCACACAAACATGGCGGACATCCGCCCGAACGTGAAGACGATCATGTCCAGGACAGCGTAGGAAAACGGTTTCATTTTTTCTTTCGCAACTAGGTCAACGTGGCCTACAAGATAGAATAATCTGGAGGCGAAGTAAGTGAGAACATGTGCCAGATCCGAAACTGTTAAGCAAAATAAAACGACATTCGAGTTCTCAGCCACGCCTTGTGCGCTTAGTACGAACAGGGTGAGGGTATTTCCCACAATTCCTAGAGCAAATATGGCCGGCAGAACGTAACACGATATGCTGCTTAAGACCTCGTCGGCAAGTTCGTTGGAGAGAATGTCGTGTACGATTATTATTTCCGTTGGAGCGGATTGTAAGTCCGCCACGAGTGAAGACCGATTATCGTTTGCAATTTCGGTTTCCCCAGAGGTTTCCATACTGAACGGAAACTTCTGCAATCGCTCTGCTGTTAGATCTTGCCACCACCTCTCAGAAATTAGTCGATACAGCACGAGACTGTGAAAATGAATTTTTGGATCAAAAGTATATATGATTGCTATCTTTTGACACAGAGATTGTACAATATTGTGGCGACAAGACAATTTGTGAGATTGTCACTTCCCTCAGGGATTTGTGAGGTTGTGGTTGTGTCTGTTTCCTCAAGGATGTGTGAGGATGTGTCTGTTTCCTGAGGGATTTATGGGGATGTCTGTTTTCTCAGGGATTTGTAAGGATGTGTCTTTTTCCTCAGAGATGTGTGGGGTAGTCAGTGCAAAAGGTGTGTGTGGAATTGCATTTGTTACTTCGTAAGATTCTTGAAACTGTGGAAGGTTGTGGGTATGAATAGGATCTTTTGCCTCAGAAAACTGTGAGGCAACGATCCTCGATGGCTGAGGAGTTTTGAGAAAAAAGTGAATTAATCAGGTTTCTATTTACAGTTTTGAGGAGTTGTAAATCTTACAGATTAGAGAAATTTTGGACAGTGTCAGGGGCGGTTTGTTACTTTCACAGCATGTGGAAATAACTCTTGGACTTAAAAAAATAGAGACGCGTTGGACAGTGGACGAGGCTATGGGTTGTTACTTTCACAGCATGTGGAGATAACTCTTGGACTTAAAAAAATAGAGACGCGTTGGACAGTGGACGAGGCTATAGGTTGTTACTTTCACAGCATGTGGAGATAACTCTTGGACTTAAAAAAATAGAGACGCGTTGGACAGTGGACGAGGCTATAGGTTGTTGCCTGAAGCGCTCAAGACTTAATACTACTTCAGCATGCGATTGAACAAGTGGAGTGTAAATAAAAATGACTTGTATTTACTTTGATGGAATTTGTGGGCAATTATACATATTTTAAAAGGATTGTGGTGAAATAGTTATGTTTGTCAAAGACTTCTGGGAAGGACTTTTAAAAAGTCATTACTTCTCTAGGTAGATTTAGGAGTAATGACTTTTTTTATAGAGGCTTCCAGAAGAAATGCACCTCTGTTTCAACAGCTGATAGAGAACAAATTTCAAGACCACCGACACATAACTACGTTTAAATATTTAACGAGAAATAAACACTTCTTTAGAAGTACCTTTCAGGTGTGTCTAGAAAAAGGATGCATTACGATATATGTGTTCACCTTACAAAGAATAGTTTTAAACTTTACAAATGCAAGCAATAAATCAACAGATAATTTGGTCATCATTCTCCATCGCTCTTTGTCATTTACACAAAGTTAATGATCTCTTTTGAAATAGTGATATTGTTTTGCTGCCAATAAAAACAAATACGTCGACTATGTATAGACAATATTCATCAGCCGTATACGTTTAGAATCAGTCAATAAAGTTTATTGTTGTCCGTATAATATCTAGGTAACGTAGCGTCGCAAAAATCAAATATCCTCACAACCTTTGCCGTTAGAGAATACATGCGCACGTTTCAATTATTATTCTAATAACTTCACAACAAATGTGTTAATTAAAGTGTCAAAATCAAAGTGACAATGACAAATGAAAAAGGTCTATGGGTTTTAAAATGAACACTTTGTTGTTAATGCTCCAATTATGACGTTCTGATCTGAACTGTGTAAATTAAACGTTCTTGTCTAAAGGAACACTTTTGTGTTGATATTCCTGTCATAACATTCTGGAGCTAACGTTGTGAACTAAACGTTCTTGGCCCGAACGTTATGGTCTTCTTGTTCATGTTGTAACGTTTTAGTCCAAATGTTCCGATTGCGTTGTTCTGGTTTCAACGTAAATATTATATCAGCCGTCCTGTCTTGACGTATTGTTTGGTCTCGCCCTACAACAATTATTTTTATGATGCTCTTTATATGAAGATATAAAATTTATTTTTGTGCAGCTTTCCATTAATTAGGATCCTTCACCTTCTTATCATTTTGGCCCTGGGCAGATAAAAATAAGCAATTCGTTTACACAACATTAATGGAAAGGAGTCAGAAACAGTACACATTGATTAGAATTTAGAGCTATTTATGAAACGCATGAACACATACTCACACACACTCACACACACACACACACACACACACACACACACACACACACACACACACACACACACACACACACACACACAGAGTATTTCGAGAAAAAGTGACAGCGATATACTGGCATGTCTCTCTCTCTCTCTCTCTCTCTCTCTCTCTCTCTCTCTCTCTCTCTCTCTCTCTCTGTATCTATCTATCTGTGTTAAATGTTGTTGCTGCTTTACCTATCAAAATTATTAAAACACCTACCCCTACATATTCACTCACATTTATACTGCAAATTACTTCCATAGCACACGATTTATGCTTAATAAAGCATAACTCCCAAGCCGCAGCGTCATAACTCTTAAAACAAGAACTGCCAAAATAATAATTACACAAATAAAATATTTTGATATATATATATGGCTGTTAATAAAATAATTATGTTCGAAAACTATAATTGTCAGCCTCATTATCTATTATCTCGTGAAATCATTTGAAATATTTAAATATACTAAGAAATATTACCCGTGATATTAGTTTCTATGCTGAAAACAAATGAAAAAATATATATTAGTCATTTTATGCTTTAAATTAGCATTTAACAATATTAATCACTATCTTTCAGGTATTTTCCAAATTTCTGTAAAGAGTTCCGTAATTTGCTCTCCACTGAAATCTACTTCCTTCAATACACAAACACACGCGTACCTGCTTGTTTGTGTGTGCATGTGTATGTGTGCGTGTGTGTGTGTGTGTGTGTGTGTGTGTGTGTGTGTGTGTGTGTGTGTGTGTGTGTGTGTGTGTGTGTGTGTGTGTGTGTGTGTGTGTGTAAGTAAAGCTTAATCCGCACACTTAGTTTCCGTGCTTTCAGTTGCATGTTGTAAACTGTTTCCTGTAACTTCCGTGTATTCCATGGACGTCTTTCACAGATTGAAAGTTCAAATCTTTGAAGCAGTTCTCACAACACCAGCCCTACATGGCGAAATATTTCTCCATTTGTTCCAATCTCTATACTGCGAACTGCTGAACTCATCGTGAACTCTACCCTCACCTGACATCAATAACTTCCTCATATCAGTCACATTCTCGACAGAAAATACTGCACGATATAACTTACCGAACGTAGTCCGTACATGTTAAGTAGAAAGTATTTGTTGATTTCGCGGTGCCACACCCAGTTTCCGGAGTCGTCGAATATTAATTATAAATCTAATTTTAATATATAATTATTTTATATATTCTTAAATGTCCTACTGATTAATAATAATTATTTTATATATTCATAACTGTCGTACAGATTAATAAAAATATATGTGTGTACAATGTTCATCGTATGTTGTCACTTTCTTTTATATAATTTCCTCGTATTGACTTTGTTCTTCACTGGCACAGATATAATTTAATAAATAGTAAAATATAATTAAAAATAAAAGAAGACAAATTTTAATGAACTTTCCTTAATGTTAGGGATTCAGGATAAAAAAAACATTTATCCTTCAGCTATTGAGCAATGTATTTGTCTGGAAAGTATGGAACATATGAACAGCGCTTCTCGTTCAAAATACAATATTGAATATCCATTTTATGATCATTATAAAAAATATAGGTGTCTAATTTGAAGTTCACACACACGCACGCAAGCACGCACACAAACACATTCACATTATATGTCTGCAAAACAGAGGCCAGAAATGATTGCATTATATGTTTGGATGAGAGTATGACTTTGTGTGTATGTGAGTGTGTGTGTGTGTGTGTGTGTGTGTGTGTGTGTGTGTGTGTGTGTGTGTGTGTGTGTGTGTGTGTGTGTGTAAGAGTAAATAACATCGTGATTCTAATTTTATTGAAACAAATTAGAGATGCCTATATAATAAATATATTTTTAATGAAAATATTACTGTATAGTGTGTGTGTGTGTGTATGTATGTGAGCGTGTGTGTGTGTGTGTGTGTATGTGTGTGTGTGTGTGTTGTGTGAGTGTGTGTGTGTGTGTGTGTGTGTGTGTGTGTGTGTGTGTGTGTTTACGAAAGTGAAAAAGAGCACTAAATTTAAAAATAAGTAAAATAAAAACTTAAATCATTGCGTTATCTTTTGACTTCTCATTATTCCTTCGTTTCATAAATAATTTTGATTGCGTACTTTAAGGTCGATAACTCTACAGCACTTATTGTAATTCCAGAAGTATGGCATTAATTGCACTGGTAAAAGATGTCTTAAACAACGCACTCACCTCGTCCAATATCTGACGCCTGCGTACATTGATTCTTTTTTTTGCAATATTTCCACGAATAATGATGTCTGAATTTTAATAGGTTTATTGACCTTATGGAAAAATAATTATAAAAAAACGAGGCTCCCATTGCACACACACACATATACGCACACTCACACACACACACACACACACACACACACACACACACACACACACACACACACACACACACACACACACATATCAAATACACTCACCCAAACAGTCCGCACAAAACGCGTACACCTGATCAACATACGACGAGGCATACAGACAAGCAATGTACATGGCTCTACTCGCACACGCTACACAAACTAACAGTCAAACTATTCACAATATTCTGCTTAAGGCTCTTTCCACGGCATATTTTATTTTAAAAAAAAATATTTTTATTTTATTTTTCTTGATAAATTTTACATTTCCCCATATTCTTCACTGGTCACGTGCTTATTTATTCTCTCGTTGTCTCCCCTGCTAATTTCAAAGACGCCATTTATATGACCAAAGTAACTATCAGCCTGATAATGTAGCAGTTTTTTTGCCGCAAAATGCCTATGTTGTTTAATTTTTAATTTGACAATTTTGATCTCGTTCACGGTGCGGTTTTACTTTGATGACACAATACGAGCATCCTGTGTTTGACATGCCAGGATTACAGGATCATGGACAGGTATGGGGATTGCTTGTTTTTACTTTGATGACACAATACGAGCATCCTGTGTTTGACATGCCAGGATTACAGGATCATGGATAGGTATGGGATTGCTTGTTTTTACTTTGATGACACAATACGAGCATCCTGTGTTTGACATGCCAGGATTACAGGATCATGGACAGGTATGGGGATTGCTTGTTTTTACTTTGATGACACAATACGAGCATCCTGTGTTTGACATGCCAGGATTACAGGATCATGGATAGGTATGGGGATTGCTTGTTTTTACTTTGATGACACAATACGAGCATCCTGTGTTTGACATGCCAAGATTACAGGATCATTGATAGGTATGGGGATTATTTGTTTTTACTTTGATGACACAATACGAGCATCCTGTGTTCGACATGCCAGGATTACAGGATCATGGATAGGTATGGGGATTGCTTGTTTTTTACTTTGATCTCATTATTCGGTATTTATCTCAACCTTCGTTATTCATCTCGATCTCTATTTTTACGTTAAACATTCTTTATTTGAAGTGTTACGGTGGTTATCACAAAATAAAATATCTGCTCTTTGCTTTCCAGGTAAGGCCCACGAAATTAGTATTCATTGGACTTGATTATAACCTGAACAATTGTATCATCTTCACGCGCTCGGCCATAAAACACATTAACACATTAATTTTTGTAAGTAAAATATATTATGAAAATAAATTACTCTTACGCGTACGAAGCTGTTATGTCCAGAGATTGATACTGATATGCAGTTGATCTACGCTGTGTGTGTGTGTGTGTGTGTGTGTGTGTGTGTTGGTACGTGTTGTGTATAAGTGTGTGCGCGTGTACGTGTTCGAGCATGTATACACGTGCGTGCGTGTGATGTGCATGTGTTAGAGTGTGCGAGATTTGTAACGATCTTTTCTTTAATTGAAAAATAAAATGTTTGAGGCAGTCATAGTCACGATACATAATTTTCATAATAAATGCAATGATTTTTTTAAAAAAATATTAGTTTGCGGACAATAAAATCTGCAGATCACAATTAATTATGAGTATATGTTAACCATACTCGAATGGAGCTAATTGAGAACACATACATTACACGGATTTATATACTTAATATCCTTTTATTTCAATCCAATTGGATACGTATAAATCACAGAGGTTTTTATAGGACAGGTACACGCAAATAATAAGGGTATTTTCTGATTGGTCACATTCAAATCACATAATTATATATTTATTGTTAGAAAGTCGTAAATACTAAGGTGTACACACTGATTTGATAATCATATATCACATCAGTATGTAAGCTATTTGCTAGTCAGTCAGTCATTAATGTCAGTGTGGAACAATTACACTTTTGCTGTTTTTGCGCTCAGGTGTAGAATGGGTCGGTTAGGAATCAGTGGGATGAGTAGGTGCAGGTTTTGAGACTAACGGTGAGTTACACCTGGTCATGGGTTTATTTATTTTTTGGACTCTCTTAATCATTATTATTACTAAAAGAATTGCTATGAGGAATATTAGTATGATTATGATTATTTCTTAATTAAATAAACTGCATTATGTGACGTTACAACTCTCACTTTTGTTAGTTTTTAATAAAAAGATACTTAAGCAGCATTCGTACTTCTTAGTTTTTAAAATATATTCCCTCCCTTTCTTCAGGGAATGATTAATTTTATTTCAAGGCGCAATTTTGGCTGCCAACCGCACCAGTACCAGCACACGCACGCACGCACACAACACACACACACACACACACACACACACACACACACACAGACACACAAATATAAATTATTCGGTCTCCAACCAGCAAAGGTTTTGTGTTTGTGTCTGGATGTCGGCGTTCCCGGGGTGTCTCCTCTCGTCTCGTGACACTGTAGAGAAAAACATCCACAAAATGCCAGTACAAAAACAAGCCAACTAATGTGATAACAACTTCGGCCACTTCACACTGACAACGATGGCTCCACCTTGATGCACTTAAACTTTATCTTGCGTCTTACTCATCAAGCAACTCTTACTACTCTCGTCGTCAACAAACTCTCCCTGGGTCAACTGACCGTCCTCGAAATCAGCGGTATGTTGGAAGTGGACTTTAATCGGCAGATAGAAGTAAACACGATTAGATATTTAAGAAAGTAAGCTGATAGACTGATAGATAGATAGATCTCTACGATCATATATTTCGTTGATTGTCAGATGGTCGTAGATCTACTATGCAAACATATACTCAAATGCTAAATTACCAGAATAGGAGTGCTCTCACACACACACATATAACATACACATACACACACACACACACACACACACACACACACACACACACACACACACATATACAACATACACATGCACGCACATACTAAATAAACAAAGTACAATCATTTTGTTATTAATATTTGTTCAATATCACAGTAACGTGAAAATGAACATTTTGTTATTTACATTATGAAAATATTTAAGCATTAAAATAAAGATATATGTGTTTTGCAAACTGTACACAAGAAAGCCGTCAAACAGATATGAAAAAGAGTAATATTTAAATTACAGATAGCAAAATATAATATTTAAATCAATTAAAAAAGTATATATGAATATTAGGAAGTTTGAAATATGGAACAGAATCGATAAGAATTGAAATTTCTTTTGCAATATTTCGGTAATTAAAAAAACATATTCACAATTCAGAGACAAATAGAACAATTAAAAAATGCTATTTTAATAATTCTCTCATTTGATATGCAGACATCCGTCAAGTACTATTTATTCACGTCAATCATCATACAACAAATATACAGTATGTTAACATACAACAATCATATCATTATAGTGTATGTTAACATACAACAATCATATCATTATACATTATGTTACCATACAACAATCATATCATTATACAGTATGTTAACATACAACAATCATATCATTATACAGCATGTTAACATACAACAGTCATATCATTATACTGTATGCTAACATACAACAATCATATCATTATACAGTATGTTAACATACATCAATCATATCAATATATCTTATGTTAACATACAACAATCATATCATTATACCATAACGATGTATTATACATAAATACAAACAACACCAATAAAAATAACCTGCCACATGTCATAATACTTAATCCTTGATATCAGTAAACAAATAAAATTTATGAAGTAATTTATTTATTTGGCCGATGCGATGTGTAAAATATATTGTCCGTAGTTCTAGTTGGAATTTTGCGTTAAAACACTCTACACATTTCTGCTACGTTTGATGGAAAAGCATGAGTCAACCGATTCCTGCTAAGTAATTAGGTCAGGATGAAAAGCTAAATATAACTGAATATTATTAATTCTGTGGGCGGTGTCGAGTGCGCTTACATGGCCGCATACACCTTTGAGACGAATAGTTCTTTAATTAATAGTATGACGTCATTGTTCATAGTGTTCTTCTATGTAAGCTGTCCAGGATATGACACTGCACTACGGTGTTGGAGACCAGGCATTGGATTGGACAGTTGGAGGGGGGGGGGGGCAAATGTAGGCCCGAACTGAAGAATCTAGGCAGTAAGTCAGAATGAATATGATGAATTGCAAGAGACAATTAACGACAACTGACGTGAAAAATCAACAATAAATTTCATTGGATAATAACGAACGTTCCTTCGGTCGGAAACAAAAGAAAAATTGAAAGATGTATTGGTGTAAAACTATTGGCGAACAAAACTCTGTTGTTTAGCTGATGTAAATATTTTCGAGCAATCTGGAAAGCTCTGAGATATTAATGGTTCCAGACATTAATGGCAGACCCTGGACTGCTTGGAGAAATGTGATTCTAAGTTGAAGTGTGGCTTAAGACAAATGCCTTAACATATCGAGGAATTTGTATGTAGGGTGCAAGTTCCGCTATTGAGATGCTCTGGTTGGGAGATTGCCACACCCGATATCACTACACTTAGTGCGTCTTACAAGTTGGGAGATTGCCACACCACGATATCAGTACACTTAGTTCGTCTTGCAAGTTAAACCGAAAGTTCATAAACTTATAAACAAGCAGTATTACACACTTATGAACAAGCACATTTAATTTATAATTCAACAATCAGATAATTAAAGCTGTGAACACCTCAAAAAACAAATTTTCAATGATAAGACAAATTTAATTGTAAATGCATAAGGAGAAAGACAAGTACATTCTAACTTGACTAAGCATAATTAATTATTCATGTCCTGTATTATCTCTGCCACTATGTATGTGACTATATAGTGCTACTCAAAGTTTTATTCACACTGCTAACATAATAGGGCTACTCATTATTTTATTATCACTGCTAGCATAATAGGGCTACTCAATGTTTCATTCTCACTACTAACATAACAGTGCTACTTAATGTTTCATTCTCACTACTAACATAACAGTGCTACTCATTATTTTATTATCACTGCTAACATAATAGGGCTACTCAATGTTTTATTATCACTGCTAACATAATAGGGCTACTCAATGTTTTATTCTCACTGCTAACATAATAGGGCTACTCAATGTTTTATTATCACTGCTAACATAATAGTGCTACTCAATGTTTTATTATCACTGCTAACATAATAGGGCTACTCAATGTTTTATTCTCACTGCTAACATAACAGTGCTACTTAATGTTTCATTCTCACTACTAACATAACAGTGCTACTTAATGTTTCATTCACACTGGAAATCTTATTCTGAGTTACATGAATTTGTCCAGCTACTTTTGTTTCTCAGAGAGAGTGGAACTTGAAGTAAAATTTATTATGACGCATTCTGCTGACAGGAGAACTAAACAAACGACTGCACGAATAATAACTCAGTTTTTAAAAAAAATTGTATACTTGAAGAAAACTATGATACGTTTCTTGAACGTCACCTAGACGTAGATCTACGTCTACTCTTTTGTACGTGACCTACGTCTACGCGCAACGCGTTTTCATCTCCACAGCTTTCAAGGACGTCTCCCTGAGCCAGGGACTCGGCCAGTACCAACTGCCGTCATCGCGCGTAATGGAGTTGTATTCACCGTTCAGGTTTGCAAGGCCGCAGTGGCCGTACCACCATCCGCCCCCCATGCGTATCGCGCAATGGTTGGAGTTATCTCTGTCAAACGTGGAAAACCTCTGTCCGTTTGCAGGGTCAGTGGTGCTTATTAAACTGTCTCCTGAAACACGTCATGCAAACATCGAGATATGCACGGAACCAGAGCTCTGAGGTAAACATCGATAAACCGATTAAGATATTTTAATATAGTCTCATTATTACTTCATCTCTTGAAAGCTATAATAAAACCGTCCCCCTGTACCTCTCTGCCCTCTCATTCTTTCTTCCTCTTTCCTCCTCACCCCCCCACCCCGGGCTACTCATGCATTACACATTACTTTGTTGTAAGCCAGGCCTTAATAAAAGTATGTTTATGAATGAAGTAATTACAAATTAATTACCATTTATAAGGTGTCAGTAACTATTTATTATTCTTCAATTTATAATTGTCTCCCTTTCACTCACTCAGGTCTCACTCGGTTGCTCTTTCGATCACTCAATGGTCTTTTTTTCCAGTAACTAAATTTATAATCTTCTACATTACTCGCTCATCGCTTGCCAGATTACTAGCTTGATCACTAGTATGGCGATATTTTTATAACTATTTCAGTCACTCTGGTCTATTAACCACAATCTATCACCTACTGAGCACCTTGCCAAAATTAAACTGTGTATACAAATGAAAAGCAAAGGAGTATAGCAGTTTTCAAGAATTATAAATTAAATAAAATGCATGCACCAGAACCTTATCATTTGTTTTATGCATAACCGTTTCAACTTTGGTGTGAGTACCTACCGAGTTATATCCGTTGCATTGGTCGAAGTTATACACACCAAAGTAATTATAATTACCTAGTTTACTAGTTAGTTAAAATACTCACCTATATGCTACCAATGCTCACTCGTTCACTTACTCACCAATGCTAATTTCCACTTACATAATCACCCATGGTAATCTTCACTTATATTCTCACCAACGCTAATCTTCACTTCTATACTCACCAACGCCAATCTTCACTTATATACTCAACAAACCTAATCTTCACTTATATGATCACCAACGCTAATCTTCACTTATATACTCAACAAACCTAATCTTCACTTATATGATCACCAACGCTAATCTTCACTTATATACTCAACAAACCTATTCTTCACTTATATGATCACCAACGCTAATCTTCACTTATATATTCACCAACGCCAATCTTTATTTATATACTCACCAATGTTAATCTTCACTGATATACTTTCCAACGGTAATGTTAACTTACATACTCACCAATGCTTATATTCACTAAAGCTAATCATCACTTATATACTCACAAATGCTAATCTGTCATTCAGTGAGTCATTTATCACCAAATGCTATCGTACTCACAAAATAGTTTCACACACTCATCGAAGCTACTCACTGATTCCCCAAAGCTAATCACTTAACGCAATCGCTCGTTCATTCAAGCAAAACTCAAAATTATGTAAAGTCTAAATTATTGGTACTCAGTCCTTTGCACTTTCATCAAAGTACTAACTCGCTCACCGATGCTATTCCCTTAATCATCCAACCAGTCATCTCTATCCTACTCACCAGAAAGCTACTCGTTCACTCCAATTCAATAGTTAATGACGCGCCAACATATGAATTGAGTCATTCATCTGTCATCGACTATACTGTCCTACTCAATCACTCGTCAGCTGCTTCGTTCATTTTAGTAACAAACAAAATGTGCAATCCAAACCTGCTGTTCCATGGTACCCTGCAATGTGCAGGCTGTACCCGGAGGCCGGGTCTCCCAAATAGAACTCGGAGTACTGTGCGAACATCTTGGTCCCATCGGACATCGTCATGTCGACACGGAGTTCACAGTGAGTCTTCGAGGTCAGAGCCAAAATGTTACGCAGACCTGTCAAAGGAATGCATGCATGCTTACCAATTTATGGCGATTTGTATTAAACAATACATATCTATTTTCAAAAAGACAAAGCGGAATGAAGGAATAAATTTTAAAATCTGCATTAATTTAGTACCTTGAAATTAAATTACAGCTTTGAAATGAAATCAGACTGTGATCAATAAAAATCAAATAAATAAAAGCAAGTTTATTTAATGTCACAAGGCAGTACTTGATGTAAGAAAATGACAGTTTTTTCCCTCAAGAATTAATATGAGCTTCTTTCATGTTATCATTGACTGTTAGTTTCACTTATTGAATATTTTAGTGTTTTTTCTCCTTGCAAGATTATAGTGTAAGATGGGCTAGTTCAATGAACGAATGTAGTTATCTTTCTGTACTAATAGAATTGAGAAGCCCCCAGTTTATTATTAAAGATAAATGCTACCTAATTGTGACATAACAGTTAAATCCGGGCGGTTCAAAAGTGCACAGCCATTTGTATCTCTTCAATCAACAAACTCTCCTAAATGAGGAATAGTGAATCCTTACATCCTTGTGACCTTGATTGTTTTACGCCTATAAATATAATATTAAAAACTTTGAAATTAACACTTATATTACATAGATTTTTCTTATCAGAGTCAAACTTGCTCTTCGATATCTTACCAAGCCAAAATTCTCCCGTAAGATCTCCGAACCCATTCTCGTATTCAACCCAGGTTCTTGTGAAATTCTCTGAGCCATCACGTCGCCTTTGGAAGACCTGCAAGCAAACGTTTTAAAAAAAATGGTTTTAAACTGATGCATACTATCACTTGCTGGGTCCGTTTTTCTTCCGAATATTAAGTAATTTTGACTAGGAGTGCTAGTAAATGCTTATTGTTTTTCTACCCGATTATGAATTGGGTCAAGGATGTTTGCTTACTATAAGGTAGTTCTGTCGATTATTATCAAAGGGAAGTAAACAGTTTGTGTAGACACGAACAGAGCATGGTTTTTCTTCTCCCTTTGTTTTATAAATAGTTTTCCGTTGCCAGGTACCAATATAAAGCAAAGTACGTAATTTCAGTAATTCACAGTAATTTTTTGGGCGCTGTAATTTTTTCAAAATACAAGGAAATTTATTTTGAGCTATTTAGACATATATCTGACATTTTATGTTCTACAGAGGCAAGGGTAACCATGCCCATTCTTTCTTACTTGCTGAATTAGAGGCATTTACTTGCAACGTGAAGAGAAATAATTCTTCAGTCAAGTGACGTCATTTTATTGTTTCTTTCTTTGAAGACGAATGTTCGAGCAATGAGCAACTAGTTTATCGCAATTATAATTTTTCAAGCTATTTTCGGTATATTTAATTTAAAAAGTTGGATGGTCGCAAAGTCTTTGCATGGGTTTCATTTGGAAGGTATATATATATATACCCCTACCCCGGGCATAGTCATCTCGAGTATGATTGCAATTCACTAAGAGGTCTTATTAATCCACCGACAGTTAAACAGCCCCATTATTGCTGGGTTTTTCTATTATCTAAGTACAGCCCCAATATTGCAGTTTTTTCCCCACTAAGTACAGCCCTATTTTTGCTGTTTTTCCCCACTAAGTACAACCCTATTTTTGCTGTTTTTCCCCACTAAGTACAGCCCTATTTTTGCTGTTTTTCCCCACTAAGTACAACCCTATTTTTGCTGTTTTTCCCCACTAAGTACAGCCCCAGAATTGCTGGTTTTTTCCCACTAAGTACACAGCCCCATTATTGCTGTTTTTCCACTAAGTGCAGCCCAGTTGTTGCTGTTTATCCACTAAGTACGCATACGTTACAGTGAACTGTTACTCACAATATTCTCTCATTTGTTAATCTTTGATAGCACGTTTAACAGTAATCGAACCTATGCTAGGAACACGTTATACCGCTTATCAAACCCGTGTTCCTAAAATTTAATTGTTCACTTTTGATAGAAATATTTATCGTATGACCTATCTTCGCCGCTCTTACCAAAAATATTCATGACATATGAAACTTTGAGTAGAACATTTATTATTTGTTGGAGTTGAAAGAAAAGAAATAAAATGTTTAATCTAGAAAGGAACATTTATCATTTATCTTAATATTCTTTCGAGCATACACTAATGATCGATTCCTTTGTATGGATACTAAATGTTGTACTCTGCCTACTAGTATATCTGTCATTAAAAAAAAAAATACCCAAATAAATCTGTTCTATGAGTAATTATCGTTAGTTAGAAATCTCTTAGAAAGGCGTATTCCTGTATGAACAATTATTAGAAATCGTATTTTGTTCTTCACATCCCTTGCGAAGTAGAATATAATTTAGGAAACCCTTGCTAAGCACGTATATCAGTTATCCAATCTGTTATTTTAGGAGCTGTGATCTTACACTGAACAATTACAAATACTTTTATGGCAACAGTTATGTGAAACAATTTGAGAATTCTTTACCGTCCAGCCGCCACCCTCAACACTTTGATCACAATACACCCGGAAAGGTTGCGTGCCAGGCACAAACACGGTGTGTTGGCCACTGAATACGTCATACTCTTTGACGTCAACGCATGACGTAGGTTTGCGAGCTATTGGAGAGAAACACATAATTATATAAGCAATTAGATTTGTGAACACAGGCACACAAAAATAAAATAAACGATTAAGACTATAATTACGACAAAGAAGTTGTATACTAAGACTCATTCTAAAAATGTTATGATACGTCAACTTTCACAAAGTCAGTGTGATGGATAGTGCTGCATGTCATCTGCAAGCTTCAAAATGTCTGGCTTGATGTTTGAAGTTGAAAGATGCAAAATTGCTTCCAGATTATCATCAGTCAGCTGACCACAGGTGCTGCTTTTGTTCAGTTTCATCTGTGAGAAAGCCTGTTTGCAGCAGTATATGCTGCCAAATATGCTGGTGTGGACAAGTGCATTATCCAGTCATCATTAAAATGCCGGTTTTCCTTGTCAACTTTTCTTTTACGATTAGCTGCCATTTTGTCACAAAAATATAATCAAAATAAACAACAGAATGTGGTAGATCGGACACTAAGGCTTAACAGCTACTGACCAACCACATCACAGGAAGGGGCAAGCATGTATGCGTGGGGTTTGCTGCCCATCTTGGTATAGCTTTTTTCTCTTGCCTCTGTGAGTGTTATGTCAGCGGGCAGACATCATCTGCACGGAGCGCCTGGAAAAATGGGTTAGGAGGTGCTGCTTTGTTTCAATCACTCAGTGTATGAGTAAACATTTGACTTTTTCGTTTGACATGGCGGGCCACTCGGCGACTCTTCGCGGGCCGGAGTTTGTGCACCACTGACCTACTAAATCGTGCAGGCTGTGGGTTGGCTTACGCGCTGAACAGCCGCTGTACCTAGATCTAATTATTTACGACACAGATTACCAATCACCGTAGCTCTCACCCTTTCTTTTCGTTTATGGTTGTTGTGCTCGTTAACAAGTGTAGCATGTTATTGATGTTAATAAGACTTCAGTAAACAAACGTGTCAATAAATTAAATAATAACGTAATATTTTTAATATGGGGAAGACACCAAGCAATAGGATAGTGACATGGCGAAATGCAATCATTGGGATGAAATTCTATAGGCGAAGGGCGATTGAACTTTGTGTCCTATTTTTAAATACGTTATTGTTGTTGACATTTTATTTAGTGTTAGTTTAGTTTATGTAATGATTGATAATATTTGGCTACTGTGTGAAAAAGAGCGTGTATGTAATGATTGATAATAAATAAAAATAAAATAATAGTTTGCGTTGTACATATAAAGATCATAACTAATAGTAAGTCACTAGGTGCATACATTTGAGAGTGCGCGTGAGCGTGTGTACGTGCGTGGTCTGTGTATGCGTGAAAGTGTTACTGTATACGAGAATGTTTTAATGAAACAGTAGCAATTTGAACAACCCTGATGATGTTGAAGTAGCAACAACTGTCAGGTCTATTACAGTTAGAATAATAATTATAATTGATTTAAAAATAGAATGTAGACCTACAAAAACATAATCTAGTAATTATTTAATTTAATTCAAGTAATACATTTTTAATGCATATTGCAAGACAGGAGTAAAACACCACCTATATAAATGTTAAGCACGTCAAAAGGAATACATTTTTAATGCACAAAGCAAAAAAGGAGTAAAAGAGACTTACAAAACAAAAGCAAAAGGAAAAAAAGAGGAACACTCTGAGATTGATGATAACCGGAAAAAAAAAGGAAAATAAATAAATAAATAAATTTAGAGCTCACTTGTATCTCTCAGACAAAATACTGACGAATTGTTGTCCATGAGCTCCTGCATCTGTAGTTGAAGGTTCTCGATCACTTCCTCCTGCTGATCCACTTTAGCCTGAAGCTGAGATTCAGAAAACCCATTACTGAATACTTTCAAGGCCAGATCCGTAGTTTTAGAGGACATATTTTTCACTCTGCTGTCCAGGTCATCAATTTTATTCTCTAATGCAGAATGCTCCGTGTGGAGGTCAAGGACCTGTAGCGACACTAAGTTCACTCTGGCGTCAAGATTCTCGTTCTGAGTACGTTGCCTGTCGAGATCAAATTGCAAGCTGCTGAGTTGTGACGTCATGTTAGAAAGCATGTCGTATATGTTGGAAATGGTGGAGAGTTGCGCGTCATTAACGGGTGTGGTGCTGATCGATGTGAGCTGCAGAAGTTGGTCCTGTATCGACTGTACTTTTTGCATCAGGTCCGAGTTTGTTGACGCCACGTGGGAGAGGTCGCTCTTCAGACTGTCTATCTCGGACGACACATTTTGCCCCTGGCGACGAAGTGTGTCGAGCTGATCATGCATGTGTTGGCTTATCTGTGTCACATTTGTAGTCAGCATTCCCATTTCGGTACTGTACTGGACCGAGAAGTTCTCGATCGCACTGCTGGTATACGCCTCCACAGCTTGAAGCTGCTTGGAGATGTTCGCACAGCACTCGTCTGTCACTGGCTGCCCTGTCTGGGGCAGATCTGATCGGATTGACAGATCGGTTACGTTTCCCTCCAGGATCCTCACGCGGTCGAGTAGATTCCTGTCGGCTCGTTTCAAATCAAGGATGTCGTTGACAATAGAATCTGACATGTCTGTTGCATTTAAACATAACGACTTCAGCGAAAGCAGCTGTCCATCGACAGCAGCGAAACCGGCTTCTAGGGTGGTCTGCCTTCCCGTCAAGTCATTAACCTTGTGCGACAGATCTGAAACCTGGTTGGTTAGATTTGTCATGGTTTCGATTTCTTCATTTGATGGAATTGTACCAGCGGAGTTGTCATTTGATTCGAGCGTCTTCACCCGATCTTCGAGCAAAGAAAGTCTGGATTCCTGGTCGGTTAAAATAAAGGACGTTGCATTCGTGGTAAAATTCTGACATACCGATGTTTGCTGTATAACACACTCGTAAGCCCCATTTTGGACAGGATTAGGAACATCGAAATAAAAGTTTCCATTGAGATAGTAAGTGCTGTTGTATTCTTTCTTGTCAGGAGCCTGCAAAAAGAGTCAAATAACTTTGCAAGTTCGGTGGATGAAGGTTCTTCTGTGATATTACATGTTTTCATTATTATGCATGTTAATCGCGTCACAAGGTTAATAAAGGTTAAAGAATAAGGGGCATGCGAAGCAGCAATGAACAAATAATCAGTGATGTGTACCAGATCAGAAATAAAACGATATTTAATAAGTGAAATAATGCCAGAGATTATCCTACAAATGACTGGTAAAATATTTCACTCAACAGTAGTATTTTTGTTTTATCATCCAGGCTCTAAAACGTTGATGAGAAAAAAATTGTTCGCTCACGAAAAAAATATTTGTGGGATTCTTAAAAGATATTTTACAAGTGAAATAACTATTGTTAACTTTATTGACTCATGAGAGAAGACTATTTCTACATCATTTCACACACATACATCATTTCACACACCTATCAGAGCATATATCGTTTCACACACGTATCAATACCTGCATTATTTCATACACCTGTCAAAGCCTACATCATTTCAACAACATATCAAAGCGTGAATCATAGAAATAACTGTTAGATATTGTTTTTACACTAAAATGAACATCCGTGTATGCATCCATCCATCCACCTATCTATCTATCTATCTATCTATCTATCTATCTATCTATCTATCTGTCTATCTATCTATCTATCTATCTATCTATCTATCTATCTATCTGTCTGTCTGTCTGTCTATTTATCTATCTCTCTATCTGTCTCTCTGTCTCTCTCTATATCTATATATTAGCTATCTATATACACACAAACTCTAGTTTCGATATGAAATCCTAACTATGTGGTAATCTGGTCCGCTATGTTTCATTATTGCAGGTGAAATAATTTAGTATGGGTTGAAGAAAAACTGACTGGAAACCACGTAAGTAAAATTAGTTCGAAAATCTCATTCTTTATTTATTGCTTTCACTATTTCTTTTTATCTGACTTACAATTTGATATAATCTTAAGTTAAAAATACGAGTGAAGTGTGCCACTGGACAGTTTAGGGAGGTGTAGTTTAAAAAAAAAATAAACGTTTGGTATTATAATGGAAATAAAATGTGACATACTTAGTTTACTCCAATTGGTTATAATCAATAGTAATTAATAAAATTAATAATTATCTTTAAAAGAATGTTTCTACTTGGATTACACGCTAAACGCCCAGAACCCGTAGCTACAAGAATTGAATAATTGACAAATATTAAAATAAAATAAAAATAACTAAATCGGCTTACAATGTAAGCAGCAAGAGACCGTTCGAGGAAGAGATAAATGAAAGAGCATGAGTGAAAGAGAGAAAAAAAAACGTGTTGCCATTTATATTGTGTATGTGTTAATTATGTTACATGCTAGCATGTACACATCTATGTAAGAATAAATTATTTGGAATTTGTTTTTTTCTGTTTGAAACATTTGAGTGACATTTAAAATGTTCGTCCTCACGCGCCATGTTGCAGAGGCTGGCGGGTTGCCGAGAAATAGAAGTGTTCCGCATGACAGCACAAGATGTTTTTGTCCGGTGTTCCTGTTGAATTCAACATCCCTAGTAGTGACGACCACACTGCCATTTATCGTGGGGGGAGCTGCAGAAGTCATTAATGATTATGTTGTTATTCATTCAACTTTTCAAAAGCAATAAATATGCTGGTGCTAATAATGTTAATATATTAATTATTAGGGGGTGGGGGTGGTTGTGGTTGGGGTTGTTTCCTATCGAGTTGCGAGATCTAACTTTGAAATGTTATCAATTGTGACCTGTCACCACAAAAAGATACTTAAGTCGGATTTTGGGGGTATTGAGATATATATATATCAATAGAAAGAAAATTGAAAGGGCTTTCTGTTGATATAAAAATAAAGAGTGTAGGACAAAATATGGAAAAGTTATGTTTGTTTGAAGTGCACTACTGTCCGGACGGCCATTTTGAGAAAATCGGCCTCAAAGATTGAACACATTTCTGAGAGGTTTTTCCTTAGCAACCATATATTAATCTGCTTCATTTGCAATCAGAGTTGAAGAAGACACAATAGCTAACACTGTAATAACTATAAACAACAAATATATTGTTACATCATTTACAGACAACAGTCTTTTTAAGCCATAACGATTAGAATTTCTGTATGCGAGAATGATTATTGTGGCTCACAGAATATTCTAAAATTAAGGCATAATATTGAATTGATACCTCTTTCTAAATCTGATGCTAGCTCCACTAAATAAATCACAGATTAAAGCTGCATTACTTTCACATTCTTAAAAAAAATATCGTTTAAATAATCCAATAATTATAGCACACCTTTCACTTCAGTGTACAGTCAGTTATCGTCAGCTGTCGTCTGCTTCGTCTTTTTCGTTGTTCGATCACGCGATTCGCTGTCCGTGTCACTTTCAGATGAAAATCCATCAGCTTTATCCTCATTAGCAAAATAATCAGATATCAAATCTTTAATCTGAATGCTTTCTTTTTCTAAAATGTTGCTTTCTTTACATGAATTCAACAAATTAGCGATTCGTTTCTCCATGTTTACATTACGCATTACAGGACGAAACTGTCTCCCTTGTGTGCGTTTCAACCAATCGCGACCGTCTTTTTATGAGAGCATGCTTGGTAACTTATAGCAAGCTTTGATAAACTGTCTGCGGATTGGCTGACGCTTTTCACTTTGTTTACGCCAAGCACAGCCTTATAAAACATTCTGATTAGACGTTATAAATAAATAAATAAATAACCAGTGTCGTCAGCATAAAAATAGGCTTTTTCCTGAGCATTCTGATATACAACATGATGAGGTTCAGCCAGGGATTTTACCGTCTACGATCGTCAGATTATAGCACTTTGGGGCCATATTTTTCCTTCGAAGTTAGACAGTAGGTCACAAAAAAATAATAATAAAGCTATTTCTAGTTCGAATTAAAGAAAAACACGCTAGTAATTTGTTGTTCGATGGTTTGGGAACACGCTAAAATGAAAATCTCAATTTCACCCATGTAGACCCCCACCTTCGTTTTTGCCGTTTTTCTCGGCTTAGCCTTGCGCGACTTAAGTATCTTTTTGTGGTGACAGGTCACAATTAACCTCATCGCACGCATGCACGCACTCACTCATACACACACACACACACACACACACACACACACACACACACACACACACACACACACACAAGATATACGTTAAATATGTTTCATCAATTAACGTCGTGTGCAGATGAAACTTTTGGCTTTCGGTATTACAAACAACAACAACGAAAGATAGCCACACATCAAACGGGTGCACGAAAATGTGCAAGTGACTTGTATTGTGTTGGACGAGCATTACTGAGTGAAAATGTGCAAGTGACTTGTATTGTGTTGGACGAGCATTACTGAGCGAAAATGTGCAAGTGACTTGTATTGTGTTGGACGAGCATTACTGGGCAAAAATGTGCAAGTGACTTCTATTGTGTTGGAAGAGCATTACTGGGCGAAAATTTGCAAGTGACTTGTATTGTGTTGGATGAGCATTACTGAGCCAATCATCATGTTGGTACTGCTCATATTTGATATTAAATCATGTAATATTGGTACTGCTCATATTTATAAAATCGAATCAGCGTTTACTCTTAACTAAGTAAGGTCTTTAAGATGCAAACATAAACTTGGTAACGAAGGCCCCATGACTGTATTCACGTCCTTTCGTTTCTCTAATTTTGTTAAATTATGCACGCTCCATACACTCCAACACCACACATATTGTGTACAATCATTTTAAATACGTAAGACAAAAACCCTATAGTACAATAACATGTATGTTTGCTGACGTCAAATTACGCATCTCACCATGAATATCCACGGAGAGGTAGTGTCTGTACTCTCCCGTGGGAGTATTAACCAGTACATAGTACGTGCCACTGTACGGAGGGGAAGCGTTAAGCAACGTAATACCGGCTGAGGAATCATGTCGCAAAGGCAGGTCGAATTCTGGAAATTGCATGAAAGTGTTGGGATCCGATGGCTTTGAGAAAATTGCAATCATAATCTCAGCACTTTTCCCTGGAACAATCCGTTAAGAAAACAGAAAATGAAAGAAATGGTACGTAGAAAGCAAGCATAATACCTACCACATAAAATTATTTAAACAATTCTTCTGCTCATTTGGACTGCAATATTAATGCTAACGAATCCAAGTCATAATTAAAATAACATCTATTCCATCAAACAAATAAATCCAAAGTCATAATTAAAATAACACGTATTCCATCAAACAAATAAATCCAAAGTCATAATTAAAATAACATGTATTCCATCAAACAAATAAATCCAAAGTCATAATTAAAATAACATCTATTCCATCAAACAAATAAATCCAAAGTCATAATTAAAATAACACGTATTCCATCAAACAAATAAATCCAAAGTCATAATTAAAATAACACGTATTCCATCAAACAAATAAATCCAAAGTCATAATTAAAATAACACGTATTCCATCAAACAAATAAATCCAAAGTCATAATTAAAATAACATGTATTCCATCAAACAAATAAATCCCAAGTCATAATTAAAATAACATGTATTCCATCAAACAAATAAATCCAAAGTCATAATTAAAATAACACGTATTCCATCAAACAAATAAATCCAAAGTCATAATTAAAATAACATGTATTCCATCAAACAAATAAATCCAAAGTCATAATTAAAATAACATGTATTCCATCAAACAAATAAATCCAAAGTCATAATTAAAATAACACGTATTCATAAACTAAATTGCTTGCATTCGCATCACTTGAATCGTTGCGACAAACTAGCTCTCGTCTGCTTGCAACATGCAACAAGTGATGCTTAAAAATTATTTTTGAAATTTAAAATAAATGTCGCGATCATGACGAATAAACATACGCGACTGGTCAGCATATCGGTTGTAAGACGAGTCAATGCCGCATTAAGAAAAAGGAACTGATTAGCATGTCGGTTGTAAGACGAGTCAATGCCGCATTAAGAAAAAGGAACTGGTTAGCATGTCGGTTGTAAGACGAGTCAATGCCGCATTAAGAAAAAGGAACTGGTTAGCATGTCGGTTGTAAGACGAGTCAATGCCGCATTAAGAAAAAGGAACTGGTTAGCATGTCGGTTGTAAGACGAGTCAATGCCGCATTAAGAAAAAGGAAAGAAAAATAATCAATTCAGAGCTCACATTTGACAAGACTATATTAAGAGAATGAAAAGAAATAGCAGTCAATTCAGATCTTACAACAATTCTACATTAGGATAACGAAAATAGAAAGCAATTAATTCAGATCTTACAGTTGACAACAAGACTGCATTAAGAGAACGAAAAGAGAAAGTAGTTAATGAACAACAAGACTGCATTAAGAAAACGAAAAGAAAAAAGTAATCAAATTAGTTTTTACACAGAACCTGACTGCATTCAGCAGAGAACGAAAGAAAAAACAACAACAATAAAGTGAGATTTCACACTGGAGAACAAGTTTGGATTCAGAGACCACAATCTGGAAGTACTTGTAAAAATGTATTGTAAAACCTTTGCAAAGTAAAAAGGTTCAGAACGGCTTATTAATTAGTCCATGTAGAGGGCGCTTGGTCTACATGAGTCATGAAGGTAGGTGTCAGACAATGAGAACTACTATCTAGCAGTCTCAAACTTATTAATGGGATTGAATAAATCATCTGCAATCAACAAAATGTACACGCACCTAAAGATACATAGTCTTATTTTCTGTTGAAAATCAACTGCCATTGTTTACGGCAATAATTTGACAAATGTGATTAGTTGACGAAGACCTAAATTCTTTCATGCTGCATTATTTGGGAATTTTAGCAGCGTTTGTAAAAACACATTTGTGAAACTAAAGAAAGAAGACCATTTCAACTGGAATTTCAAAAACCTTTTATATCTACTTATTTCAGGATTTACCTTTTACATTTGCCGTAGAAATAGCCCTTTACAGTTGCTGAGAGGATATGCTAAGCAAAATCATTTGAAGGTTTCTAAATGACAGGCAAAATTTAATGAGACTAAAGAAAAACATAAATACTTGAACTGCCAGCAGATCTGTAACGTTTCAGTTATAGCATTTTAATTTTAAACATAGCAGATATTAATGATTATTCTCTCTCTCTTTCTCTCTCTCTCTTTCTCTTTCTCTCTCTCTCTCTCTCTCTCTCTCTCTCTCTCTCTCTCTCTCTCTCTCTCACACACACACACACACAGAATGGTAACCCAACAACATCTTGGAACTCTCCTGAATATACCTGGGTCTTAGAAAAATCAGTGGAATTAGATTATCCAAATACCTACTTGAAATTTTCTTATCGACAGTGAGATTATCCAAATACCTACTTCACTTTGTATGGCTAGATCTCATGCATATATTCGAATGTTGAAATCGTATTTTCATTTATGGCAGATGGTTACTGAACTTTTGAAGAAAATGTTAGTTCTATAGAATGGTCAGTGAAAAGGTATTCCAGACTAATGTGAGATGATATTCCAGACTAATGTGAGATGATATTCCAGACTAGTGTGAGATGATATTCCAGACTAATGTGAGATGATATTCCAGACTAATGTGAGATGATATTCCAGACTAATGTGAGATGATATTTCAGACTAGTGTGAGATGATATTCCAGACTAATGTGAGATGATATTCCAGACTAATGTGAGATGATATTCCAGACTAGTGTGAGATGATATTCCAGACTAATGTGAGATGATATTCCAGACTAGTGTGAGATGCCTTAGTATACGAAACGCTCAGTGACGTTTTAATCCTGCGAGACTAGAGTACTAAATGAGAAAGCACACTGAGTGACGTTTTAATCCTGCGAGACTAGAGTACTAAATGAGAAAGCACACTGAGTGACGTTTTAATCCTGCGAGACTAGAGTACTAAATGAGAAAGCACACTGAGTGACGTTTTAATCCTGCGAGACTAGAGTACTAAATGAGAAAGCACACTGAGTGACGTTTTAATCCTGCGAGACTAGAGTACTAAATGAGAAAGCACACTGAGTGACGTTTTAATCCTGCGAGACTAGAGTACTAAATGAGAAAGCACACTGAGTGACGTTTTAATCCTGCGAGACTAGAGTACTAAATGAGAAAGCACGCTCTCTACAAACCACCACACCATAGAACCCATTGCAAAGTGATGTCATTTAACTAAGCATCCATTGGTGACACCACTTAGTTATGACATCCATTGGTGACACTACTTAGCTATGATATCCATTGGTGACACCACTTAGCTATGACATCCATTTCATTGGTGACACCACTTAGATATAACATCAACTGGTAACACCACAACTATGATATCCATTCACTTTGCTTCAAACCAATCACGTACATAAGCTATGTCCTACCTTTGGGTATGTAGAACCATTCGACATCTATGACGTCATTGTTAGTATCGTCATAATTCCAATTTAATGAGATGTCGCGTCCTGTGCATTCTACTAATTGACTTCCATTGGTCCTGTTGGATGTGATCCCTTGAAACCCAGTGGTACTTGAAACTGGAAAAGAAAATATAATATTTTAAGTAGTTGTATTTTGAATTTCATATTTTAATTTAGTAACATCAACTACGTCCTTTTATTTAGTTTTCCTGCTGTGCATGTAATTCTGACAGCAATTTTGACACAGACGTAAAAATCTGTCAAACGCGCCAAACTTTAGCAAACCACTGATAGAAATGGGCATTTAAAGTTTTTTATGTAGTAAGATTCCCTTAATAATTCGAGAAATGTTAATAAAAATGAATAATAATGATGATGTTGACTTTAAGTAGTTTTATGAGCTTTTCGACTCAATATGTAATGGTATAGGATGTGGGGATAATTTACAAATAATATAGCAGAATTGATCTGGCACGATAAAAATAAAAACAAAACAAGAAGCGTATACTGTGTGCAAGAATGGGTAAGAAGCTATTCTACAAGTCTAGAAATTAAGGAAAATGTTCACAGTAAAACCTTAATTAATTGTACAACGAATGCCATTTTATTAATTTCTGGTACATTTATCTGACATCAGTTTACATTTAGTTTTCTAAATGGCTAGGTAGTAAATAGAAAATGTTCGATTTTAAATATAATTTTGTACAATATATTATTTTGACAATTTAAAAAATGTCTGACAATTCAATTAAAAAAAATTACTTTGGGTTTATCATACTATCAGTAGAGGTAAATTAGGTTTACAATTTCTCTGGTATTCAAATGTGCTTGCGATGAAATAATACAATATACAACAAAAGAATATACCTGACAAGATGACAAAGATCAAAGCGGTTAAAATATTTCTGATCATGGTTGATGTTGGCGGATTCTTCAGCAAAGAATCCCTGGAAGATTTCTACTTCGAGCTGGAAGTATTTCAGACTCAAATCTTGGACAAACCTGTTACGTACAAATCGACACTATCATCCGTAGAATCAAAACAAAAATAAATGAGTGAGTTACGAGATTGTCATCAGAGGTCCTTGCGTAGATTACACTCAACGTTGACAGGCGTGGCAGATTGTAAATGTTAGGTTTCCAGTAGATTCTACCTTTTTCAGTCGTCCTTTGTAGCTATGCTGTCCAGCACGAACAGCAAGACCTTACGTGCACTTATATACCTGCTGTTAACGAGTCTGCTGTGTCCCTTCGACCGCGTCATCTAATTCCTGCATCTCTCGGTGCTGAGGCGAACGCTCAGTTCACGACTCTATTGTGTCCCTTCGACCGCGTCATCTAATTCCTGCATCTCTCGGTGCTGAGACGGATGCTCAGTTGCGAAACACAATACGGAATTACCGCATTCCCAAACTGATCAGTCAAAGTTGGGGAAAGTGCCTTAGAGGGCCGTTGATCTCTGTGATAAAGATAACTCTCGCTACTTTCTCTGTTTACACTACAAGAGAGGGAATGTTATGCTAGGTTATCCGATCCATTGTCAAATATGTTCTGTAATTTATTATATATTATATTATACTGTATTATATTATATTATATTATATTATATTATATTATATTATATTATATTATATTATATTATATTATATTATATTATATTATATTATATTATATTATATTATATTATATTATATTAAAGTCATATCACATCATATCATGCAGTGTCGTGTTATGTTAGGTTTTAGAATATAATCTCTCCAAATATTATAGGAATACGGGCATTTGTATATATATTATATATCATTTTAAAATGTAAATTATCATAAGTAACAGATACAGATACTTTCTTAATTGCACGTATAAGATGAAAAAGTATCATTGTCAACCTTCTTATCTTAGAATGTTTTATTACAGTTCTCAGTATTGGTCCGTCATTTACAAGAAAGCGTCCCGGCTGTCACCAGTTTGGCTTATGGTAATGGGGAGGGGGGTGGGCGGGTAAAGGATGGGCGGTTAGAGGTGGGCGTAGATTTTTGCATTTCTTAGCACACTGGGTGTGGATTTTTAACAAAGGTATTTCTGGGATTATTATGATATTAATATATTACCTTAATGGTTCCCAACTCATCCGTTGTTACTGGGTATGGGTGCAGCCTTACCCCTTCTGTCTAATGGTTATCATGGTTCTGCTTGCAGGCTTTATTCAGCTTTTCTCGTAAGCGCCGAGAGGGGTAATAACGAATGATGAGGCGCCCCCCCCCAAAAAAAAAAATAAAAAAAAAAATAAATAAATAAAATAGCTTACTTGGTTATCTATCCGGATGCTTTGCTACCAAGAATTACTGTTCATGGCAACCTTATACAGTGTCAGGCTAGGAATTATTTCTGTTGCTGCCGCTTCTGGTTTTCCATCAGTGTGGTTGGATTTGGCTTGGCGAGGGACATGTATTTGATGTTTCCTATCTCGCCAGTCTGCACTGTCGTTCAGTTTGACCATCGACTAATAGTGTGGTGACGGTGTTCAATGTGTAATAGCCAGGTCATTTGTCTCGGGTGTGACGTAGTAGCTGTGAAATGAGCACCGCAGTACGAGAAATAAATGTCTTAAAATTCTGTCGCTTGATTGTCATTTTCTGATCCTCCAACCACCACCACCCCAGCTCTCCTTTCATTTTTGGTATTTCTTTTAGTATCCCTGGGCCTGTATGGTTGTTTTGGATATACAGTGAACGTGATTGCAGTCGGTTGCATTTTCTCCTTCAGAATGTATTATATTAAATTGTAGCTCCTTTCTTCGACTTTGTCATCATCGTGTTCACAACTGCCTACTAAATCTAAGGCCAACGATTCTCTTCATACATCCCGCAGCCATCTCCCATGGGGCTTGCTGAGGCAGTGTTGTATTGGACAAAGCCGAGTTAATCCGCCATTTTGAAAGTTACTTCTGCTTTACAGATGTAGGTTCTGACCTGGATGATGTGCCACCACCGGTATTAGAAAAAGCCTTTCTTGTCCGGTAGAACTACGAACTTCATCGGTATTACATCAGTCGTTATTGTCCGGTAGAACTACGAACTTCATCGGTATTACATCAGTCGTTATTGTCCGGTAGAACTACGAACTTCATCGGTATTACATCAGTCGTTATTGTCCGGTAGAACTACGAACTTCATCGGTATTACATCAGTCGTTATTGTCCGGTAGAACTACGAACTTCATCGGTATTACATCAGTCATTATTGTCCGGAAAGAACTTCGAACTTCATCGGTATTATATCAGTCGTTATAGTTTCAAATTTCATCTGGATTACTTCACCCGTTGCCTATGAATTACTGGTCTGTGGCTTCGGCCATGTTATGGCTGTAGTATTCAAAAACTTTACTTTCGTCTCGAATCAATGTCCTAAGTGTGGTTCTGTTATACGAGTATTTATGCTATTTACTTGACATTATTCATTTTATGCAATAGTACATAAAGCTCTAAATATAGCTACGAGTATTTGAAAAATGTGAATAGATTATTTTGGACAAAATGAAGTGACTGGATTATGAATTTCTATTTAATAATGCTTCACTCATACATTTATATAAGCATCACTATCTTTTCTCTGATTTCAATATGAGCATTAAACTGTATTTGTCATTTAGAGTTCATACACTAAATCTTGCCTTAAAGCAAATATTTTCGCTTTCTAACGTACAGTCTATTCACTTATTACTATCGTAAATATAGTGAACACACAAATATTTCGTACACATACCCCCCCCACACACACACACCATATTTCAAACACACACACATACACACCTCACGCACGCACGTATATACACATATGTATTAGGTATTGCTGCGTTCCAATCGTATACCTGAATTTATTCGTAAAAATCTCTATTCTAAACTATGCTCTCTATTGTCAACTGTAAAAATATATTCAAAACTATGCCGTCTATTGTAAAAAATCTCTATTCCAAACTATGCTATCTATTGTCAAATGTAAAAATCTCTATTCTAAACTATGCAATCTCTTGTCAAATATAAAAATCTATTCCATACTATGCTATCTATTGTCAAATGTAGAAATATATTCCAAACTATGCTATCTATTGTCAAATGTAAAAATCTATTCAAAACTATGCTATCTATTGTCAAATGTAAAAATCTCTATTCTAAACTACGCAATCTCTTGTCAAATATAAAAATCTATTCCATACTATGCTATCTATTGTCAAATGTAGAAATATATTCCAAACTATGCTATCTATTGTCAAATGTAAAAATATATTCCAAACTATGCTATCTACTGTTAAATCTATAAAAATCTATTCAAAACTATGATATATTTGTCAAATGTAAACATCAATTCAAAACTATGCTATCTATTGTCAATTGTACAAATACATTCAAAATTATGCTATCTATTGTCAAATGTAAAAATCTATTCAAAACTATGCTATCTATTGTCAAATGTAACATTCTCTATTCTAAACTATGCTATCTATTGTCAAATGTAAAATTCTCTATTCTAAACTATACTATCTATTGTCAAATGTAAAATTCTCTATTCTAAACTATGCTATCTATTGTCAAATGTAAAAATCTCTATTCCAGACTATGCTATCTATTGTCAAATGTAAAAAAAAATATATCAAATGGAAATAAATTTTGTAATATACTTTAAATATTTCTTTATCTTTTTGTTATTTTGCTGAACATTATAAAAAATGGTATAATACATCACGGACGTGTGTGATTGCTGACATTTACGTGTGTATGTGCTACGTTTATACGATTATGGAATGTAGGAATGATGGAATGACGGATAGACATGTGATGAGGTGGGTAGGGCACAGGCTCCAAAGTTCACTAACAACGACAATAGACGCAATACCGTAGTCACAGTAAGAAACGACGAAACACACCGTGTTGACGTTTTCGAGGATTTGTTTTATGGCTAAACAATTATCACCGGTTGCACTGTAACTTTCGACACACACACTCTCTCTCTCTCTCTCTCTCTCTCATCTCATCTCTCTCTCTCTCTCTCTCTCTCTCTCTCTCTCTCTCTCTCTCTCTCTCTCTCTCTCTCTCTCTCTCTCTCTATCATGTTCTTAGTCCCTTCTCTAGTTCAAATCTCTTGGTCCACCTTCTCTAACTGGTAGTCGTGTTGGTTACGCTTCATTTCTCAAATAAAAGCTTTCAAGGACGTTTCGTCTTCGAACATTCTCCATCATGTTTTACTCAAAAGGGACTTGTCTACCCTCACTGGACTCTGAGGTGGCGGCCAGGTTGATGGGGTAAGGTGGGGAGGCTGTCTTGTTAGGAAGCTTCTTCTTCAGATTCCTGCTGTAGAAGATTTCTTTGCTTCTCGTTTGGTTTTCTTTCTGATGTTTGACCAATTCAGACAGCTGTACAAGTGCAACCCTCCTGAGTGGGGTGTAAGGTAATTGGTGGGTGGATGATGGAGGGGGAGGGAAAGGGGCAAAAGAAACTAGTCTTGCTAGGTGGCTTCTTCTTCCGACTTCTATATTAGGAGGTTTCGTTTCTTTTCTTTTGTTTTTCTTTCTGATTTTTTTTTAACCAACTCGGACAATTGTATAAGTGCAAGCCTCCCGAGATTAACATTCCCCTGCAGTGCGAAACTGGTTTTTATTAACTTCAGAGGTTGTGTTTGTTGATATTTTTCTGCTTTCGGTTTCCGGTCTGGCGTATTGTTTTCTGTAAGTTACGGTTAAGTTTTGAAGGTAAATGTTATCTATCCTGTGGTGTCTAGTTTGGTGGGTTTTGTATTTTGCCGTCATTAAATTCTGGCTGGTGTGATACTGGTTGAGCGTTAAAGCGAAATTTTGGTTTTAGGTGTAGGTGGTTTTGTGGTCGTAACTGCTGCAGTTTTGGTGTATGTATTGTAAACTTTTTTTTTCGCTTTCTCCCACCCACCCATCCCCCGTCCAGAAGCCGTATTAGACTTTTTATCGTTAGATATTATCAGTTTTGGGATGCTTCTGGGGAAACCCCACAACCTCACATTGCGGCCCGAGGTGGAGGGCAAGAATGCTGGCGGAAGGGGGTGAAACAGGTCGTACCAGTTTGACGCACACCCTCAACTGCCCTCAGCCGGTTGGAGTAAATTGTAAACTGTAGAGTTGTTTCTATCTGAAATATACCCACTAGAACAGGGGTGCACAAACCAGAGGCCAAATTTCCAATTGATAGTGCTTGGAGGGCCGCCACATGGATGGCTCAGTAGAAAATACAACACAAATAATGAAATAATGTGCTTTACATTCATAATAATGGTAACATCCAAAAGTCCTCCGGGGGCTGCATAAAGCCCTGTCTCGGGCTGCATGCGGCCCGCGGGCCGCGGTTTGTGCACCCCTGCTCTAGAAGGTGTTTGGGATACAAGAAACCAATATCACAGAATTAACCTAACAAAATAAAAATGCAGCCAGAGCTTAGTACAATCGACAAACATATATCCTCTAACACACGTGGTGTTGGTAAAAGTGTTAGCATTAACATTTTACCTTACCAGAGCGAGAATAGAACCTTTTGCGTTTGACCTCGTTACTGTATTGCTCTGGTAGGACTTATCTCCCCTTAACTGTTTTCTAGAAAAGCGAAGAGGGTTGGAGAGGGAAAAGTCTGCTCTTTTCAGAACCATCTCTGTCAGATTCCATAGTGTGCCAGTATCATGTCAGATTTGTGGAGAATTTGGATGTTTTTTTCTGTAAAAGAAATACTCCTCTATGATGCTAGACCTACCAGGTTCAAAACTTTCAACTTTGTGTCCATGGGACGGGTGCGGTTGTACCTAGGTCCATATGTTTTATGTATGTTTCACCTGTGTCCGTCTCGGCGAGGTGTGCGGGCTTATTTGATTTGTCTAGTGAGATTGTTGACTGCCTTGAATTTGTAAAGTTGTTTTGCTTTTTCTTCATTGTCACCGGCGATCAGTAGTTCTGTGTTGTATCTAGAGTTAAAACGTGAGTTTTAGGTGTTGACCACCAACAGCGTCCGTTCAAATGATATTGCGGTTGCTGTTACAGCGGGTTTGATGCTATGCTTCCGTTGACAGTTGGGGGGTCTGTAGTGTAGTCTGTGTGTGTCATATAGCCAGCCAAAAAGAAAGTCTGCAATGAGAGGAGGAGCCGTTGGAATGTGATTAACGGAAGTGCTGTGCTTCGACTGTGGTTGTTTTGCTGAGTTGATTCTATGGTGGTGTTTACTTCTGTGAAAGTCTGACCCACTTTTGAGTCCCGGCGTCGTTATCTTTAATGTTTACGTGCCTCTGGTGAAGGCAGGTTTGATGACGTTTGTTGAGCAGTCTGTTTTGCTGGCTCGTGAGTTCCACGTTTGCGATTTCTGTTGCATTGTGGGTTCGTATTCCATATTCTGTGTTGTGTCTAGGTGATGGTGTGTACACTAGTATTCTCTCTCTTTTGAAGATTTCATGATGCGTTTTATCCTCAGATGTTCTTCCGTCCTAATTTCCTCTAAAGGGACATAACTACCCTCAATGTACTGTGGAATCCCGACCACACCAAGTAGGGGCCGCTGATTGATTGATTGACTAATTTATGCAGGTGCTTACGTCTTTCGCCGATTTTTGCGCAGAGAGATGGGGGATGTGGGGGGAAAGGGGGGGTGAACACTAGACTATCAAATCTAGTATGTTTTTCCCACTCTAGGTCCCAGATGTCAGAACTAGCGAGATTGAGGTCTATAGATGGTTGTCTCGTTTCGTCTTCATATTTATATGTGTGTGTTGGTTGTCTGTTATTTAGAAGTATTAGGGTCAAGTCTTCTAGAAATATTCCTATTGCTTTCCTTCCTTTAGTATGAATTTCTTTTGTCCCACATCAAGTTTCGGGTATTAAAATCCCCCTCTACTATGGTGTTAGGCCCGTCTAATGGCGTAACGTTTCTACTTTGATTTTCTCATAGTTATTGTCATTGGAAATGTAGATATTGTGGATGATTAGTTTTTTAAAAAAATTAGGTGACATTTATAATTTGATTTTTCCTCACAATATTTCGAGAATATTATCTTTGGCAAGATTAATGATTTCCTGGTTGAAGTAATTTTCATTTTCTATACATATCTTAGAGTAAATAGCTACCCCACACACACCCCACTTTTCTTTGTTCAGGAGTGGGGTAGTAGTACTTTTTTGAATTTAAGAGGTTTATTTTTATCGCTGACTAACCCACTTCATTTGTTATACATATACGGATAATTATCTTCTAAGAAAATTTATAATTTCTTTTTTATTACTGGTTAGTGCCATAATATTACATTGGAGTATGTTAAAGGTTTGCGCCATTTTACCTATTTAGTCTGGAATTACTTATTTATTACGTTTAGAGGGAATGGTGATGATAATGAATAATGCCAGGACCCTTGAAATATTGTGCCAAGTGACAGGGGTGAGTAAGGAAGATTGCGAGTGATGTGTTAAAGAAGGTAGAAAGAAACTGAGGGGTTGATAACATTGGATGAAATTGGAAATGATCTCAAGGTTATTCAAATCTGGAGCAGTTCGTTGATCAGATTGTTGAGAAAGTGTACCCGGCTCTAAGTGAAGGTAGGAGAGGTGTTGCTTGATGCGTCCCTGGTATTGAGAGAAGGTCAGGAGTTCTTTCAGGAATAAGTATGGTGTTGGGGATTCGTTGCAGGGTTTACAACTGTATTTTGCTTCTTCATATGAAAGTCGTTCAGAGTTTTGACAGATCCTCGTGTTTTTTCCCCGTGGATTTTTATTAGCTTCTTGAAGAGCTTCTTTGTATGAGGATTTCCTGTTGCACTAGCCCTGCCGGCATTTAGGTGCTTGTTGGGCCCCTTTGCAGCCCTTATAAACATTTTCTTTGCTTAATAAAGAAACATTCGAAGTTCTCCCTGTCGTCTGGAGGGATAATTCATCTGGTTGTTTGGTCCGTTCCACTTCACTGATAAAGGTGTGGCTTGCGCGGCCTTCTTTCCGGCATTTGAAAAAAATGTCTTGATTGCCGGGAAAAGGTTCGACTCTGAACAAAAGAGCTGATCTAATATTGTAGACTTGGGGAATTTCGCCCTTTTTACTGCAAACCATGGCTTTACATTTTTTTATATTGGTCATAGGATTTGGAAGTCCTCTGCGGCGTAGCTTTTATATCCTTTTTTTTTTAACTTCAATAATTCTGATGACTTTAATGCTATATTTAGGTTTGGTAGAATTTGTCAGAGAAAGGTAAGCTTTCTAATCAACCTATCTTTTAATTTTCAAAATATTAGTATTTTGGATGCCTTGTTGTACATAACACTTGATGGCTGAGTCTGATGTTGATCATTGATGCAACACACCATGTATGATAAAGTTATTTACGTGGCCTGCTGGGCTTTGGGTAGGTTTGGTATGGAATAACTCAGGATTTTGTAACCGCATGATTGTGGGTTGGTGAAATTTGTGGTAAGGGTGGTCATCTGTCTTGGTATCGCCTCTGCTGTCGTTCAGGTTTAAAGATATGGCTTTTGGTTTGGGTCTGGGTAGGGAAGTTGGTCGGGGGAAGTATCTTGTTGGCTGTAAGTTTTGCTGGCTAAAGAGGAAAGTGATGAGTAGAGATGAGACCGTGTCGCATCTATAATCATAGATGATGAAGATGATGTAGGTGGTGAACTGACAATGATAAGCCGCTTTCATCATAAAATATTTCGACCTGAAAACTTGTTCAGCATAGTTTGCAGCGTATAACAATTGTTATAACCATACAGTAATCAGGTCACCTTCATGATTTATAATCAATTGTGTAAATTGCATCTGCGTCAATAACTACATTTCCAGTTTGTAAAGAAACTAAAGAGACAAATATATCTTGTAGAACAATGTTTATTTGCATTAATTTCAACCATGATTTAATTGTATTTACTGGGGCAATCCCTAAGGTATTTCTATCCACCTCCAGACTCGTATTTACTGGGGCAATCCATAAGACATTTCTATCCACCTCCAGACTCGTATTTACTGGGGCAATCCCTAAGGTATTTCTATCCACCTCCAGACTCGTATTTACTGGGGCAATCCCTAAGGTATTTCTATCCACCTCCAGACTCGTATTTACTGGGGCAATCCCTAAGGTATTTCTATCCACCTCCAGACTCGTATTTACTGGGGCAATCCCTAAGGTATTTCTATCCACCTCCAGACTCGTATTTACTGGGGCAATCCCTAAGGTATTTCTATCCACCTCCAGACTCGTATTTACTGGGGCAATCCCTAAGGTATTTCTATCCACCTCCAGACTCGTATTTACTGGGGCAATCCCTAAGGTATTTCTATCCACCTCCAGACTCGTATTTACTGGGGCAATCCCTAAGGTATTTCTATCCACCTCCAGACTCGTATTTACTGGGGCAATCCCTAAGGTATTTCTATCCACCTCCAGACTCGTATTTACTGGGGCAATCCCTAAGGTATTTCTATCCACCTCCAGACTCACTCTTAGATTAGATATGCAGCTGTTTCACGTGGATGATAATGTACAACATCAACATCATTCATCATCATCATTAACAACAACAATACACATATTAATTTTTGACGTCATAATATTATGCAATTTTTATTTTTCAGCTAAACTATTTTTTTAAAGTGAACGTCAGTCAGAAGACTGTAGATAATCAATTTGAATGGTTTCTGAAGAATGCCAATATCTCTTTTTTTTCTTTTGCACTAAGCACTTGTTCTATTAAGACACCAGATTACAAGAACAGACGTCATCATTTTATTTATAGAATTAGACAATTTAAGTAAATTTGGGTATTGATTTAAGTTGAACAACCTCATTTGACCGTAAATCAAGTGGTAGATTTTAAGAGGAAACTGGATAGTTATAAATCAACTACAATGTACAAAAGTGTTAAGGCATAAATTATGATAGTAACGTTTGAACTATTTGTAATATAATTAAAATGTGTGTGATATCATAAATGTATCAACCAGTGATACATGAATGCTATTCCATTAGGAAAAAGTGAAGTTAACATCCGCAGTGTTAAAACAATATCAAACAAATGCATTAATACTTTACATTTTAAACAAGACAAAAAGCAAAATTTAAAACAATATATTTTGTCTCTACATTTGCTATAACTCAGCTAGTAAACATCTACTCGATTGGTGACAAAGTTTCAACTTTATGGATCACATGGACATTGAAGAAGGTAATCGACTTTGGCTTCCAACAGTTGCAAGCGAACATTTTCTTTCGGAACATCCAAGGATGCTTCGCGGTTTGGTAACACATCCACCCTGTCGCAGTCCGGGTCAATGCTTTCATCGTCGATACGGCATGTATACATCCCGTAAAGGACTGGGTCTGGCAGTTCCAGAATGAATTCGCCGGTACTCTCGTCGTATCTCGTGCTGTTTTCAGAGCCGTTAGGAGTCTGGAAGAAATATTTTCGCTTACGTATAATGTCTTGACAGTTTATTCTTGCAACCAGAGGAATCATTTAACAGAAAGTAAATGTCTATGGTAAAGATAGTATTTACATTTCATAACTAATTGTCTAGCCTAAATGTACCATTAAAATATAGTTGGTAACCGGGTGTTTCCTATTCACACATATTAATTAATTGTCTAGCCTAAATGTTCCAATTAAAATATGTTTGATAACCGAGTGTTTAATGTTTACATTGGTTAAATAATTGTCTAGCCTAAATGTACCATTGAAATATATTTACCTGCCAAATGACAGAGACATCGGACTGCCCAAGAGAGTCAAACTCTCCACACGTCAGAGAAACCAGCCAAGAGTTGGTTTCGTTCTTGTCTCTCTCTGCAGTCAGACGCACTCTCAAGGCGTTGTTCTTGATCCTTGGTGCCTCTGACGTAAGAATAAATGTCATACGTAGAAATTAAGACAGGAAGCGAAAGCGAGTGATAGGGGAAGAGAGAGAGAGAATTTCGATTTAAAAAAATTGTCAGATTATTAGTTAGCCAGTGAAGTGCAGGATTGTTGTTCTGACCAAAATTCTTATTTTATTCCATGCACATATTTTTTAAAATATAACCATAATTGACATTTTACATATCTATATTTTCTGCATTATTAAAATACAACTATATTTGATATATTTCATATTTATATTTTCTGCATTATTAAAATACAAACTATATTTGATATATTTCATATTTATATTTTCTGTATTATTAAATACACCTATATTTGACATATTACATATTTATATTTTCTGCATTATTAAAATACAACTATATTTAATATGTTACATATTTATATTTTCTGCATTGGATAATATAATATGAACACTGTATTACTTAGAAATACAATCAAGACGGTTTTTAGAAAAACACAAGTAACCATCCTTTTGTTTGGTAGATAAATACATGAGAAACCAGTACAGGTAAAATGCTGTTTGACTGCTACAGTTCTCATTGCTTCATAACTAAACTGAACACGGATACACGCCTTCCAAACTCTAAAATCCAGGAAATCATGTAATTCGAAATCTAAATGCTCCGGACATCATGGACTAAGCAATCTAATGGTTAATGAGGTCGTGACTTTGAATTTTAATGGGAATGTGGTTGTTACAACGAGCACTATATCACTACGGTAACGAAAGATCGATGACTTCACTTTCTCCTTACGCACATCCGGTACGCATTGTAAACGACTCGGTATGAATAGAAATGGCGAGGATTCCAAGTCGTGGCCAGAACGAGCGACTAAAAGTATGACTTTATTCACGAGTGTGGTAGAATGAGTTTTGGTAAATGAATGCAAGAGTATTAATTCTGAAATCGCTTTGGATCAAGAGTTGAATATATAATAACAAACGTTTTCTGTTAAATGGCGAGTATCGAGTATGGGGGGAAACAGATCCTTCCTGAGCCATCCTGCCGAGAACGCTCTAAGAGGAAAGGCCCCAGAAAGTTCGGAGAGAGAAAGGGAGCTAACTGCATAACAACCATTTTGTCTACAGTTTATAGCTATTACTATTTTTTGTGAAATATTTTAAATTATTTTCCACACAGAGAGCAATTGTTGCTCAATCTACTAGTATTTCCTGCAGAAATTTAAAATGTAATGCACAGAGCAGATGTAAGTGTAAAATTTAAAATGTAATGCACAGATAAGATGTAATTGTAAAATTTAAAATGTAATGCACAGAGCAGATGTAATTGTAAAATTTAAAATGTAATGCACAGAGCAGATGTAAGTGTAAAATTTAAAATGTAATGCACAGAGAAGATGTAATTGTAAAATTTAAAATGTAATGCACAGAGCAGATGTAATTGTAAAATTTAAAATGCAATGCACAGAGCAGATGTAATTGTAATCTTTAACGCTATAGACGTCGTTTGGTCTAGCATGTCTATGTGACGACATGGAAAGAATGCAGTACCTGTTACAAATTTACCCATTTAAAACTTTTGCAAAGTGTGTATGTATATATATATGTGTGTGTGTGTGTGTGTGTAAGTATTTTTTAAATTATTAATAACTCAGACTCAGATACACATACATTCATATATTTATATATATAAATATGTTTGTGTGTGTGTATATGTGTGCGCGCATGTGCCCGTAGTCAGTATATTACTGTATTTTCGTATGTACGTTTGTGGGAGGCTGCCTAAATTAAGCATAAATAGTATTTACAGTTTTGGAGTTCATATCTTGCGCGCACCAATCAGGACCAACCCCAACTTATAACTTCCAGGTCAGTGTTGGGTGCTCGGGAGAGGGAGGGGAGGGGCACATGTGTCAAAATTATAACAGTAACTATAAAGACTAGGCTAAAGACAATGTATAGTATTCTTTCCCCTGCTCTTCAGCATCATTTTCATCACCAGCTTTATAATAATTAACATATTAGGTTTAGACAAAGACATTATAATATTAGCAATATAGGTTTTAGAAGACCTATACTGATTGTGGCAGGCATTGAAAACAGGAAAATCATTTATAAAACATGAAAAAGAATAAATCATATACAATTCAACAGTATTTGGAATATGTAAGATTTACATTTAGTTCATCACAAACAGTACAAAATATTTATTCACGCAAAATATATCTTTAAATATAAATTTGTTCAGAAATCATTGTGGCTCGCAAGCCAATCATTTGCTCATAAATGCATGCAAAAAGAATTAATTCATAACTACTAGCGTGCAATCTCATGTTTCTATGTATTTGTGCGCGTGAATGCATTTATACCAAAGACGTTCAAGTACGTCCACCGTGTCTCTCTCCTTGCTCCGACGTTCACTTCCACAGAGAAGTTGCCGTTGTCATTAATTGAAGCGTTGTGAAGAAATATTCCGGCGTTGGGCAGATATGTAACAGTGCGAGTGGAGTCATCGTTGGGTAAGAAACTTCCTCTCACAAACGTGGCCAGAAGTTCACTAGTGTTACCACCTAAGTGAGAAAGAGCGCTTGTATATTACAGTAACAATTCAAAACATTCAATTGATATAAAATGCATATGTCAAAGTAAGAGGTCACTAAATTTCTCAAAACTAGATGATTTCATGGCATATACTAATTCCCCTTATTGCTTGTTAGAATTTTTCTCTTCCTTCTTCCATCTCTTTCTATCGGATTATCCGTCCCCACCCACCCACACATTTTCTTCCTCATTCTCTCTTCCGTCACTCCAACATATCCCTGTTCCTTCCTTTTTTCTTTCTTTCGTTCTTTCCTTCCTTCTTTATTTGTTTGTTTGTTTGTTTGTTTGTTTGTTTGTTTCTTTCTTTCTTTCTCTCTGAATTTTTTCTTGCTAACTTTCTTTCTTTCCTTCTTTACGAATTTCTTTCTTTCCTTCCTCTCTTCCTTCCTTCCTTTCTTTCCTTCCGAATTCCTTCTTTCCTTTCTTTCTTCCTTCCTTCCTTCCTTTCTTTCCTTCCGAATTCCTTCTTTCCTTTCTTTCTTCCTTCCTTCCTTCCTTTCTTTCTTTTTAAATTTCTTTCTTCCTTCCTTTCTTCCTTTCATTCTTTCTTTCTTTCTTTCTTTCTTTCTTTCTTTCTTTCTTTCTTTCTTTCTTTCTTTCTTTCTTTCTTTCTTTCTTTCTAACATTCTTCCTTCCTTCCTTCCCTTCCTTCCTTCCTTCCTTCCTTTCTTTCTTCCTCTCTTTCCTTCCGAATTTCTTCCTTCCTTCCTTCCTTCTTTTGTTTCTTTGTTTGTTTGTTTGTTTGTTTCTTTCCGAATTTCTTTCTTTCTTTCCGAATTTCTTTCTTTCTTTCTTTCTTTCTTTCTTTCTTTCCGAATTTCTTTCTTTCCTTACTTTTCGGGGGCTCTAAGTCTCTTTCTTAACAGTTAAAGAAAGGAAGTGTTTTCCAATACTGAATAATCGAAAGAGCAATAGTAAACATCTTAGAGACAGACCACAACATACCTTTTGATTGGAAAAACCAGTTAATGTTAATAATATGTTCCTCGTCTGTAGTGGTATAATTCCACGGAAAGTGTACGTCCAACCCAGAGCAGATATTAAACATGTTACCAGCCTGGGAGTCCGGAGTCCAGTTGAATGCATCTACTGCTGCACACAGCAAACGTTAATATGACGTGAGAGATAGGGTTAGAGGGGACCGATTTTCACAAATAATCTAAAAATAAATATTCAAGACGAACTTTAGAAATGTCGGATACCTAAAAGGAATATTGTGCATTCGTATCGTCTCCAAATAGTACTCAAATCAATCGTGATGTTTAAAGTTTCACTCATAGAAAATGCCCTCTCTAGTGAAGAACGTGAATTTAATTCGATCTTTCAGTTTAAGTATTAAAAAAATAACAACTTATAAACAACAACAGCAAAAACTGATGGCCGGTTAACTCTGTCTGTTGCCGTGTATATATACATAACGTCATTTTGGTAAACACGTCTCTTTAAACGTGACTTGTGTATTTTTTACATGCGTCACTTTTGTCGTAGTTTGGTATTTGAGAACACGTTACTTTGTTAATGTGTTCTGATTTAGCCTCCATTTCCCTCTTGATTTTAAGTTTAGACTTGTTGAAAAACACGATGTCTTTAATGGTACTGTCTCGTTTCTTTTGTTTTTATTTTCTGAAGAAAATTGGATATTGTGCATCTTTTACTTTTTATCATCGTCACTGCGTAATGACCATGTCAAACGTTGCGACTCTTGCCAAATTCTCAGCCATCACCAGATTCGTTCTCATCGTTATGATAAATATTCTCATCAATTAGCCGTTGTGGTTAGAATTCTTATTAATTAGTCGTTATGGTTAGTATTCTTATCAATTAGTCGTTAAGGTTAGTATTTTTATTAATTAATCGCTTCCATAGATTTGGTAAAGCAAGCTGATAGAACTGGCAGTGTTTTAAATTTTCACAGTGGAAAATAAAATTTAATTAGTTGTTTGTTTCCCTTCCTCTCTCTCTGATATTAACAACCTTTTTAATTGTGTTTTTACTGTAAGAAATGTAATATCTGCATGTAGTTAGATAGACAAGACATGAATTCTCTTTCTCTGTCTGTCTGTCTGTCTCTCTCTCTCTCCGTCCGTCCATCCATCTATCTATCTATCTATATGTCTGTCTATCTCTATATCTCTCTATCTATCTATCTGTCTGTCTGTCTGTCTGTCTTCTATCTAATCTAATATATCTGTCTGTCTGTCTGTCTATCTATCTATCTTAATTCCTCTCTCTCTCTCTCTCTGTCTCTCTCTGTGTCTCTGTCTCTCTCTCTGTGATGCTGACGACACCTGGTTAATGGTTATGATTATTAATTTATAATTCATATTTAATTGCAAGTGATGAGAATTTACGTTACATGTCCATTTTTTATTTAGAGAACCTGCTTAGGAATTTTACAGAACCTTAATTTAATTAGATAAATTAATTTCTCCTCTTTCCCTAAACAGACTGGTTGCTCAAGTTATCCTTCGTCTCATATGAAAATGCGCCTTTGTAGTACAGACAAACAGATTCACGAACAGACAAACTTGTGTACAATAGCCGGCTTGGAAACCGTTAAAACTCTCTTAAATCTTTACGCATTCAGAATGTTACATTTAGCTCAATCGATCCCCCATCCAAACCACGATTAGGTCTATATGCATAAAAATCACTACGAAAGAGGTATTAACAATAAAAGAATTTAATAATTAAGATTTAACAATAACAATCAATTATGAAGACACAGCTTCAGATCTAAACTAAGGCAAGTTCATGTGCTTATTAATCCTTGAAAGTTAATGTTCGAGAAGGTTATTTTGCCAGCACATTCCGCTGATTCAGAGTTTAGTTCAGTTACTTATCTATCTCAGTAGTCGATTTGTGTGGACTAAGGTTGGTTCGATCCTTCCACATCAAGCGATGTTGCGTCGTACGGTCGGTAGCTTCCAGTAACTAGTCGTCTCTCGACTTGTCATGCTAGAGATCCGTCAAAGCATAACATCGTCAATGATGGCAGCACGGTATTGAACATCATCCATCCAGGGTTGAACAAAGGATAAGGTAGAGAAGAAGAAGAAGAACAAGGTTAACCTAAATACATAATAAAGTTCAATGATATCAACACGGAAATGAGAGTAGGGTTTCAGAGAAATAATTAAAGTCAGTGCACATAACTTGTTTAAATATGGTGGCTGTCGCTGGCAAGTGTTTCTCAATCACGCGGTTTGCAACAATTGATTGCCATTCATATTTAGACGAGATCTCACATAAGAATCTTCTACACACTCTCCAAGTATGTAGTAGAGAATCGTCCTGAAATTCACATGTGCTATCAAGCACATCAGGAGGAATGTTCTTGATTTTCCATGTGTGTTTACTCAACAAGCCACAAGGGACATTCAAAATAATCTTCCTGAATTCTCGAGACCAACCTCAAGCCACAATTTCCGCCATATTGGTACTTGAATGGAATTCACAGGAATCAACTTACAGCAGCACATTTTATGATAAGGTGATGACAATGCCAGATTCACACAAAACATAATCTAGTAGAGCACAGTACCTACCGCAGTATGACGTGACAAAATTAAATGAAAAGCCTGGCTCTTTTCTGCAAGAGTCAAATTAAGGCAGCACTAAATTTCAGGCATAGTTCCCCTCTAAACTCCTTTCTCTTTTACAAACATTCTCAACTTACAAATCCTGCAACAATTTCATTAGCCCAAAACACACATAACATAAAAAATATAGCCTCGATCAAAATTCCCAAGTATAATGTACAATGTAATCAAATTAGTGAACATAGAATTAATGGTTCAGTTACATAAATCATTCTCTAACTCAAATAATATATCAAAATCAAACATGTACGAAATACTTTAAGTCCATTCTTCATTTATTAGTCAGTTAACTAACCATAAGCTAACGATCGCCGTTATGACTGGACTTGAGTTATGTTCGAATTCAAAGTGATTAGAATAGAGTACTTCTTCAACAAAGAAATTTCCAGTCCATACCCAATGGATGAATTTGTTATGAACAAGTGTGAGACTCTTAGAAAAACTACTCATCCAGTTGGAACAGGTTTGGATTGCGTCAGCAATTTTGTAGCATATTCTCAACGGGAATTGTTTACTTTCACCTCTGACACTTACAAAAAGTGTCATTGTAAGGAGTGCCCAAGGTGGGGTCACTTTAACAATTTATATAACAATTAAGTCTAGAAATAGAGATAGGCAAATGTACTCTATCTATCTATCTATCTATCTATCTATCTATCTATCTATCTATCTATCTATTCATCCATCTATCTATCTATCTATCTATCTATCAATCTATCTACCTACCTACCTATCTATCTGCGTGTAATCTCATGAAATTAATGTGGCGTATAAACTGTCGTCAACAAATCCGCAAAGATAAAATGTTCTGATTATCTTTACTTGAAAGAATCATGTGGCGTGACCTTCCATTTCTCGTGACATGTTACATATACGTGACGACCCGTTCAAAGGAGGGAGTGTGAAATTTTTTTCTTCGTGGCGTGATGCAAACGTGTGACAATCGTTTAATTGTGACTTGGTGCACAGTTGTAGCTAGCCGTCCGACGCCTTAATGCCTCATTAATTGTGACTTGGTGCACAGTTGTAGCTAGCCATCCGACGCCTTAATGCCTCATTTATTGTGACGTTTCATACATCTTGACGTGATATATACGTGACGTTTTCTCTCTTAACAAAATGATTAACAGGAGTGTGACGCTCAAGTTTTGTGACAATACACGCGTGACTTTCCATTCTCTTTGTACGTGAAATATAGTTGTGACATTCTATTCCGCTTGCCGCAATTCGCCACGTCTAAATCGTAGCCCTCGTAATATGAATTACAAGATTCATATTTTGTTCTTCTTGATACGATTCACAAGAATAACAAACTTGCAAAATACTTGAACGAGTCTGATCGTCAGCACTATTGCGATGTTAGCTGGTAAAAATAGACATGTTCAATATTAAAGTGAAGCCCATTATTGACTTCTATAATTTGTATTTGCCCTTTTTGTATCTCTGCTTGTGGAGATTGCTTTTAATAACAAATCGTTATGAAAATAAAATTAAAGACATTTCGATAATAAATACCTTTCTACAAAAGCAAAAGACAGCATCAACACATACCTGACACAAAAAGGAAGCAGACAAAGGCGAACATCATTCGGTTAGCCATGTTGGTGTTTTACTCCTAGCTCTGTAGTCCACAGATCTGTCAAGTGCGTTACATTCTGTATCTTAAATACGATAATTTCCTATCGCTTTGTAGGGCATCATTCAGTTCAAAACTTAAACTCTACTTGATAACTCCACTTAACACGTATGTTTCATTTAGTGCGTGATAACACAATACCTAGCATTTGTGAATAGTACATGATTAGATAAAAAAAAACAAACTTACACACGCATGAACGCATGTACATAAATACATGCATACACTGAAACAAGTGTGAGACAGAGATGGAGAAGAGGGAAAGACAGAGAAAGAGAGAGAAGAATAGAGGAAAGAAATGAAAGAAATAAGAGGAGAAAGGGCATGCTATAGAGAAATATGCAGAAAGAGAGAAAGAGTAGACAGAAAGAAAGAAGAAAACGACAGACAGGGACAAATTAAGAGAGACAGAGATAAACTGATAGAAAGAAGTATACAAAGTAGGAGGAAGAAGAGAGAAACTGAATGACAGAGAAAAAGACAGAAGCACATATACTAAATGACAAATTTCGCATTGAAACAGAAAAAGAGATAGAAAAAAATATTAAATATATGACAGAAATAAATAAAGATAGAGTTAATTTCCAATTGATGTTTTTAATGTATTATATATTTTTATTAAGCGCGCAAAATCTTTTCTAAATCAAACACTATCTTGAGCAAGTGTTGTAACTTATTTACTCAACACCCCCAACAGCTCGATAAGGGCGGTTTAATCAGTTACCAGTGGGTTCCTTTAGTTCGACTTCAAATCATACTTGTGTTTACCATTAAACAAACGCCATTTACTGTTTATATTAATAAATATTTTATTTTCCAGACAAAAATTCACACATTTTGCTTAGTATGTTCAAGCATTTCCTGCACGAACTTTAACGAATGCATGGCTGATTGGGACCATAGATGATGGTTTCGTGTGTCACATTAACTCCTCTTGGGCTATAAAGTTTAGGCACAATAGAGCCCCAAGAAGACGTGGATGGTCACAGGCCAGACATGTTAAAATGCTGGTGGACAGTTCACTCAATAAACAGAAGTCTGATGATGGTATGGTGACCTTTCAAATATAATAAATGAGGCGGACTGAGAACACTGACTACATTATAGATACTAAAACTACTAATATTTTCACTTGAATAACATACATACAAAATCTTTGTAAAGAAACTATGAGTAGATATCATATGCAAGTAAGAGTTCTTGCCCTTAAATGAAAGCAAGTTAATGAGAGTTAGCCTACCAAAGCCAGAACTATCCAAAATACAGTTATCATTGACCTGCAGAACGTCTCTGTTGGTAAGGGCTATAAAGTAAATCGTTTTGCAGAGAGAGCCTTCCCAGGTAGAGTTGCTGACAAATTGGACTAGTATTCATTGAAGGGTAGTCAAACTAGTAGCCGTGTTTGTGGTGCAAGAACTAGCCTTGAACCAGATTTGGGTCCGATAGGAGTTGGACCTACTAGGTACACTTGCGTAGACAAGTGTTCCAGCCAAAGAAATTCCACATGCATAACCACAACCTTTCTAACTGTACTTTAGCCACCTCAACGTTCAAGCACACGAAACTCCACATGCGTAACCACAACCTTTCTAACTGTACTTTAGTCAGCTCAACGTTCAAGCACACAAAACTCCACATGCGTAACCACAACCTTTCTAACTGTACTTTAGTCAGCTCAACGTTCAAGCATACGAAACTCCACGTGCGTAACCACACCTTTTCTAACTGTACTTTACTCACTTACCTCAATGTTCAAGCTTAAGAAACTCCGCATAAGTAACCCAACGTAAGTAATATGCTCAGAAAACTGTGCACTTTTGACATTTACCTTAATGTCCCAATCTGCAAAGAGGTACAATGACTTTACCCCACAGAACAGATTTGTATTCTTTACATTTATACTTAACATTGTGACGTCACCCCATAGAGCAGATTTGTTTTCTTTACATTCATACTTTAACACTGTGCTAGGTAATTTCGAACAAAGTTAGTGTATAAGCAAAATGTTTAATTATCAGTTGTGAAGAGTGTCTAATTAAAACTTGTTTATTAAAGCATCATTACACATAAAAATTGCATTGTAGTTGTATACTGCATAAATATATCCGTTGAAATGTAAGTCTATAATATTTATGGGAAATTACAAGTTTATTCAATAGCTGTTTTACGATTTCGTGGGCATAGGCCTGTATAAGGTGTTATTTTAAATGTAATGGTCTCGAGTGGTGTTAGTGTATGTGTTTATGAATATCTCATCACACCATCTATTAGGAGCACAATGAAAATTAGATATTAGCACTGACATGACTATAAATAAACCAGTTGGTGTTTATGTTGAATGAATTAACAGGATGGGCAAATTAAAACGATACGTTACATTTCAGTTAGTGAGCGAAGCATTTATATAATCTCACGGTTTCCATGGCTACGTATTTATTTATTTTATTAGGATAACCAAGAGATGAAACTATTCCATACTCTGTCCTTAAATACATGATATAGTCTACCTTCGTTCATAACGACATGGCTCCAACAACCACCACTAAAAACGCAATCATGATGAACATGCCTAGTGCATTTCGTTCGATTACGTTTAAATTCCTGTACCAAGGTCAAGGCTAACAATTCTGCAATTGAAACACGGCTACCAAAAAAGAAATCCACTAAATAAAGAGCTCAGTTGTTGCAGGTGATTTGGTCCCACGAATTTCAGTACAGCTTCGTCGATTTGCCCTGCATCAGTTGTATGTACTCCTAATGCCCAATCGGGTACCTACAGTCTGACTAACGCTGGAGGAGGGGGCGTGGCAGGTCACATTCTATCCAATCACGTGGCTTGAGAGGTTTTCATATTTCTCTTGTTGGAGTTGCAGTTGTTCCGTTAAATATTCTACATTTGCTTCCAGGTACAGCAGTCTCCTCTCGTTGTCGTCGACTGTGACGGTATTTGGAAAGGGCTTAATCGTCCAGACTTCATTACAGATCTCTGCCACTGAAGATTGGTTGACAGAACACGTGTAATTCTCACTTATGTTGTCTTCAGAAAGCGAAAGAATAAATGTTTCATTTACAAACGAAGTGCTGGGTATGTTGTGGTCCGACGAGTCCTTTAAAGAAATTTAAAAAAAAATTACGTTCAATCAATGCGCACGTATTTAACAACGGAAAATTTACACCTTTATTTGACCTATTTAAAAATTAAAATCTACTTTGCTTCCTTTTAAATTTACTTTCGCCGATTAACACGTTCTAAGTTAATGATTTTGGTTTAAAATGAGGATTAAATAATGCAATAGAAATATTCTATTTAAGGTTTCACTAAGCATACAGTGCCAAATTTAAAAAAAAAGATAAATTAAAAGATTTTTGGAACAGATCATCTCTGTGAACATCGACAAAGTTATCAGTTTGTAAGCGACTATGAAGCATTAGATAAAATAATTCAGAGTATATTTATTTCACCTCACAAAAGATATTATGAAAAGGTGACACTTAGAAACTATAAAATCTATTGCAATTACACTATAAACACGTCACGAAATTAAACTTGAGGATACTTGACCATTTGTTTATAGCTGTCATTAGGTTAATTCAGTTTACTAACTTTGTTGTGAATGCGTAATTTCTATTGCCGTATAGGAGGGAGATAAAGATAAAAGGTATTACCCAGTGACATCTATAAATATAGAGAATGCACAAGGAATATACCTCGACGCAAACGACAATCATACGAACATAGTAACATACTGATTCAACAATAATAATACCGTATTTCTGATGCTACTACTACTACTTCTGCTACTGATACTGCTATTCCTACTACTATTGGTGCTACAGCTGCTTCTATTCCTATAGCTGCTTCTGCTACTACTACTGCTACTACTATTACTACTGCTGCTAATATTAGCACTACTGCTACTGCTGCGACTATTACTATTACTGCTACTGCTGCTACTATTGCTACTTCTGCTACTGCTACTAGTACTGCTGCTACTTTTACTGCTGCTGTTATTAGTGCTACTGCTACTACTTTTACTACTGTTACTACTGCTGCTAGTAGTAGTAGTAGTAGTAGTAGGAAAATACTACATGCAGAATCATTTCTAATGTGTTGAGTTTTTGTTATCAGGTTTGCTACAACGGTGACAATAAAGGCTGGACTGCAATGTGTATTCGAATTATAATAAATATATATTTCATGTTTCTTTTCACACCCTAACTGGTATTTGAATAATTGAATAATATAGTTGTGCATTTACTATAATTTGTTGTTGTTTTATGTGTCCTTCGTGAATGAGTACAGTAATTGCATTGCTATTGATTTTCTCTGCTAATTAGCCGTGAGATCATTATTTTAATTTTTCTGCTAATTAGCCGTGAGATCATTATTTTAATTTTTCTGCTAATTAGCCGTGAGATCATTATTTTCATTTCTCTGCTAATTAGCCGTGAGATCATTATTTTCATTTCTCTGCTAATTAGCCGTGAGATCATTATTTTCATTTTTCTGCTAATTAGCCGTGAGATCATTATTTTCATTTCTCTGCTAATTAGCCGTGAGATCATTATTTTCATTTCTCTGCTAATTAGCCGTGAGATCATTATTTTCATTTTTCTGCTAATTAGCCGTGAGATCATTATTTTCATTTCTCAGCGTAGTAAACGACGCGCCATGCTAACATTTTACAGACGGAGAATTATATTTGGACAGAAAGTTATTAAAGAAACATTAACCCCAACATAGTAACACCACACCGGCTTTTAGTCCAAGCACATTTACCTTTAGAAACAAGAAACAAGTATTATAAATGGCAGTTTCTAGAAACCTCAGAGTGCAGATATCACGCAATAGGTATGATTAATCACAGGACATTGTTACAGCACGAGCTTTCCACGGTGATTTCAAATGAAACAAAGGACTCAAGAGTACAACGAAATACTGCTTTCATTTAAAACTACCACGCTAGAGTTCAAAGTACGCCATAAATTGATAAACGGATTAGTTCTACTTACTGTCCATACAACTGACACTTCAGGGTAGCCTCGGTATTGAAAGTTCCCACAGGAAAGTTGAAGCTGCCATTCACCATCATCAGTGTGCACGTAACCCAATATGTCCACAACCAAAGTATCCCCCTCAACGATAGGAGGATCTAACAAATTTGGACAAAAGAAATCAGAGGGTTAAGAAAATAAATAATTAGTCATTAACGTGTTAATATGAATATATAGCACAGGTCTATCAGTATCTGTTGCCGAATCAAGACTACTGTCATCATTATGAGACATTAATTCAACTGTTGTTCAGTCCTTGTCATATTTCCAGTAACGCGACCGTTTCAGTTATCATTGCATGATAAGGGGATCGTTTTATTCACCATTGAAAAAGAAAGTGACTTTTTCAATTACCATTATACAATAATATGACAATTTCAAATATAACTGTAATGTAAGTTGGCTGATCCAATTAACATTATACAGTAAGATGACAATTTCAAAATTAACAATATGTAAGGTAGCTTATCCAATTACCATTATACAGTAAGATGACAATTTAAAAAATAACTGTAATGTAAGTTGGCTGATCCAATTAACATTATACAGTAAGATGACAATTTCAAAAATGACAATATGTAAGGTAGCTTATCCAATTACCATTATACAGTAAGATGACAATTTCAAAAATAACTGTAATGTAAGTTGACTGATCCAATTAACATTATACAGTAAGATGACAATTTCAAATATAACTGTAATGTATGGTGGCTGATTCAATTACCATTATACAGTAAGATGACAATTTCAAAAATAACTGTAATGTACGTTGGCTGATTCAATTAACATTATACAGTAAGATGACAATTTAAAAAATAACTGTAATGTACGTTGGCTGATCCAATTAACATTATACAATAAGATGACAGTTTAAAAAATAAAGGTAATGTAAGGTGGCCGATCCAATTACGATTATACAGTAATATGACAATTTCAAAAATAGCAGTATGTAAGTGGCATATCCAATTACCATTATACAGTAAGGTGACAATTTGAAAAAATGATTATAATGTAAGGTGGCCGATTCGATCATGTCAGAGTAATGTGACTTATCATTGTAAACGCGACCGTTTCAACTCTCGTAGCATGAAATGTGACAGTTTCAGGTATTATATCCAATAATTCATTAACTGTTTATTTGCTACTATATGCTCTGAGCATTGTCAGGCACTGAGGTTGTCACTGTCTTAAGCAATGAAGTGTACTGAGGCTGTCATTGTCCTAAGCAATGAAAGGCACTGTGGTTGTCCTTGTCCTAAGCAATGAAAGGTACTGAGGTTGTCATTGTCCTAAGCAATGAAAGGTACTGAGGTTGCCATTGTCCTATGCAATGAAAGGTACTGAGGTTGTCAATGTCCTAAGCAATGAAAGCCACTGAGGCTGTCATTGTCCTAAGCAATGAAAGGCACTGTGGTGGTCCTTGTCCTAAGCAATGAAAGGTACTGAGGTTGTCATTGTCCTAAGCAATGAAAGGTACTGAGGTTGTCATTGTCCTATGCAATGAAAGGCACTGAGGTTGAGATTGTAATGATTAAGGAAGGAAACTTTGAAAATTTACGATTTAAAAAGTTGTGATTATTTATTGTGCTACTTCTTTATAAAGATACCTTACAAGTACAAGTACTTCTGACCTGAGCATGTGTGTGAAAGAAAATGTTGGGAAAAAATTGTTTAATGCGAGTGAAACAATGTAAATATCCGCCACATGCACTTAAACCAGTTGAATGTCACTGGTAACTATTATATAGATAGTACTTTCAAATTAAACACTAATTCTTTTGAGAGACTTCTCAATTTTGACTTTCTATTATTATTTTTAAGCAAGAAAACAGTTACATGGTTACTCAGTGGCTCAGTTAATTGTAAATAAATAAGTAGAATAAAATAAAGACGAAATTAATGAAATATGAATAAACCATTAAAAAAAACCCACGGTAAATAACGAAATGTGCGAATTATAAATAAACAATTAAAAATGTGAAAGAGAAATGAGTAAAATTTGAAGAAAAAATTGGAAAGAGTGAAAGACTAAGTGGGTGAATTATAAAAAAAAAAAAGTAGAAAAAAGTGAAAGACATAAGAAGAAAAGGGAAGAAGTCTGCATTTTACCGGAAACTTCTAAAGTTGCATTGTGCGTAAAGGTCTGTTGGTGGTTCCCAGTGACAACGTTCACAACCACGAAGTAAGTTCCACTGTCACACGAGGTCACGTTCACCAGCATTATGCCTGCATTCTCCACGAATTCAATTTCCGGTCCCGTGACGTCACGTTTTGGAATCAATAACTGACCTTCAACGTATGTAGCAATAAGTTGTGGTTCCGTGGTGGCACCTAAGAACAGAAATCTGAATGACTGAATTTCGGATTCTTGTAGTTATTTTATTTACAAACGCATGGACAAGTGTGTGTATGTGTGTAAATGTATGTGCACGTGTGTATGCGCGCGCGTGTGTGCATGCGTGTTTGTAATTTTTTACTTATCACTGTTTTAAAAATTGCTTATTGGTTATGTGCCATGTCGTTATAGTAATTTATTTAAAGCAGTTTCAATGTTTCAGAGCAATTTGTAAGTTAACCTATTGTTGATTCGCAATGCAGTCTATCAATTATTATTTTCTTAAAACACTTCACAGATTCCGAGAACAATTGCTAAAATTACTTATTGTTTATTGGCCATTGCTACTTATTAAAACGGTCAGAACAATTGTTACGATCACTTATTGCTTATTCACTATGCTCTCCATTATTGCTTATTAAAAGAATTAAATTGTTTAGAATTATATATTTTGGGGTGGGTGGGTGGGAGCGTACAATGTATTAATTGTAATAGACTGGTTATACTTAATTCAGTAACCTTTATTATTTTTTTCTTGTTTCTATATATTCTCTTCTATTATGCATCAACCTAATCTATTTATGTGACGCTTATTTGTTAGTCTTGCTCACCTTCATTAAAACCTAACAGTGGACGAGATTTCCTATTCCCGTTTAACTGAGAAGTGCCCAAACATTTTTCCTTACAAAGGTACCTTGTCATTAATTACGAAATAAAATTTAAAATGTCGAAGGTATTGGTTAGTATATAAATATTTTTAAAAATAGAATGCGAACCTCTTCCTTTGCATTAATATAGCAGATGCAATTTTATATTAATAGAAGTGGAGACACGCGATATACGTATCCAAGATAAGAGACCACACCCTTCTTTTACGACATCCTCTACTAAAGCAGGCGTGTTTCGCAATTCCCTTACAGCCTGATAGAGTTCCGTCCACATCGTAAGTCCAAGAAATAATGTATCACGCCAAAATTATAATCAGTCTAATATAAACATAGAGGACCAGATCGGCCATGTCAGTTGTACAACACGTTTTATGTACTATACTAGTTGTACAGCCAGTGTAATGTACCATACTAGTTGTACAACCATTTTAATGTACTATATCAGTTGTACAGCCAGTGTAAAGTGCCATATCAATTGTACAGCTATTGTACTGTGCCATATGTCACAGTCTGATAAAATTGTCCGACTTCGTGACCCACTTGCCTTGTTTACTTCAAATTCGAATATTTGAAACCCTTGACCCCTTTGTTCAAAGCTTCCTTTTTTCTAGGCGCTTCTAGAACAGGTCAAGATGTTATGTAACTTTAGGACCATTGTCCAGTTCTCGAACCAACTACATGCTTCGCGAACAGTCACGTGATACGCAATATACCTTTCTATATATGTACCCACACGCTTCCGCTCCCTCACTTCGAGCACATTTTAGCTAATTCCATCAGCTTACTCGGGTCGTGAGAGGCAGCCGACGCCATAGAGAATCAAGGTACCCTTCGACTTCTCTCAAAAGGTATCATTTATTTAATAGTATTTGCCTATGTATTGTTAAGTATGTATTTGTGCTATGTATTATATGATTTCCATATACACTTGAGCATGGTTCAGAGAAATAGCTGAAACCCTATAAGTTACGGAATATAAATTTATTGTAACCATTTTTCCATTTCTGTACTTTAATTTATATTGTTTTAATTCACTAAGAGCCAGAATGCTGTGCTCGATATGAATTCTTCATGTAATTCAATTATTGCGTGTAATTTTAATTGTAAATTGTGAAGCGCTCTGTCGGTTTGAATTACCTCTTTGTATGAACATTAATTTAACGTTGTATCTATTTTATTGCTTCATACGTCATGACGGTTAAATGGAACACATGTGAGACGATTATATTTTTTCTAAATCTAATTGTAAGCGACGCGAGGTCGAAAACTCTTTGATTCAGCGCATTTAACTGAGCCATGCCTAGTAGGACGTGTTAGGTTGAGAATTATATCCAAGCACGTTGCCTCCACAGGTCGGTTCATGTTCACCCATGCCTCACCTGCATTAGCTTATTGGTATAAGCTGGTTGAATTCCACTCTGAGGGCCATGCCGCTAAAATTCCAGTTCCTAGCCACTAACAGGGGGACACCATTCCTTATGCACCACGTGCGTCGCTAAAGGGGGACTGAGGGAACGGACCGGCATGACTGAGTGTTGAGACCAAATTGATACAAGAATAGAGCTAAGTGCAAACCAAGTGTACAGATCTCAAAGGAACACTTTTCTGGCAATTTAGATTGACAAAAATCAGGCATATGCGCGTAAAGATAGAGTGAAAGACTATTCACGTTCGCATTCGATTTATTGTTAATTTGTTAAACTTTATTAAATCTTATTTTCTTTGTTAATACCTCTTAGTAGTTGATTTCTATGCACAATAGACCAATTAGATTAATTCTTAGATTTGAATGGGGGCGGATGAGCAGAAAGATTGATAACGAGTGCATATTAATTTAGAGGGATTTAACTGTTTTCAAATCTAGCTAAAAGTTCGCAGTTTATTAGTTTGTAAATTTGTCGTCTGAACTACAGGACACACTTTTAATTAGTCAAATAGTAAATTGAGCAACCAGTCTGCATAGGATATGAGAGAAAGAGTTAATTATATTTAAAGTCTTTTAATTATTCTAAGCAGGGTCTTTAAATAAATACTGGAAACGTAACACCATATCGGTTGTACAGCTAGTGTACTGTGCCATATCAGTTGTACAGCAAATGTGCCATTCCAGCTGCAGGGATAGTATAATGCATCATACCACTTGTACAAAGTGCCATACCAAATGTATAGATAGTATTACGTGCCATGCCATATGTAGAGGTAGTGTAAAGTGCCATTACCACTTGGACAACTAGTGCACACTATACAACAACACCTGTATGGCTAGTGAAATATAAAATACCAGTTTGTAAAACCAGTGTGATTTTCCGTTCCAGTTGTACAGCATTTTTAATTTACCATTCCAGATGCGCAGAAAGTACGTACACATGGAAATTAGTACGATTTGAAGAATGAAATTTTACATTTCAAGCAATAGCAAAAAGTCTTATAATGAAATAAATATGCCATTATACTACAATTTACAAACGACATATACATTTTACAATTACATATAGTACATATATTTTTCCCGTCTCTCTCTTTCTGTATATATATATATATATATGTGTGTGTGTGTGTGTGTGTGTGTGTGTGTGTGTGTGTGTGTACGCGTGTGGTTGCTTTGTATAGAACTTATCATTCTCTGTATGCTAGGAGCTGAACTTAAATAAAATGCAAAAGATAATTTCGTGGTATGCCAAATAAAGAATCATATGAGGAAATATTGTTGTTTAAGTAGATCTACATTTAAATAATCAGTTTATTTTACCCTGGGGTATAACGTAGAATTCCAAAGAAATAACACGGTCGTCGTTATGTTCGTTGTATGCCCAGTTAAAGGTGGCATTTTGTCCAGAGCAGAGTTGTTCGTTGATGGTGTCGCTAGTATTCCAGGCAAAAGAAGTAACGGCTGCAACAAAAAGGAACAACATACTTTTCTTAGATTTGCAATTTTATCAATGTTATAACTAATAACCTAGACTTATATAGTACTGATAACGCTACAACTAATTACCTCCCTTGTACATCGCGCTTGTAATACCATCAATACATCGCTACACTACACGCTTGTGATGCTACATCTAATTACCTCCCGGCAGAAAATCTTTGTGGGCTACAAAAGTTTGCTTCACGAGACTTCACCCTTCTCTCTCTTTCTCCCCTCCCCGACCTCCGTGTTACTCTTGGAAGGATTATCTGGGTGTCTCTATGCTCCTGAAACACTACAATCCCACAACGTCAAAGAGTTGCACACTGGCAGTACGACGACATGTTATGTGTTGTGTCGTTTCTACTCAGATAGGGAGCTTACAGTTTAACCTCAAGTTCTGGAACTAACACCACTAATATTCACAGTTCTGGAACTAACACCGCCTAATATTCACACAATTGGATCTAACACCGCCTAATATTCACAGTTCTGGAACTAACATCGTTTAATATTCGCAGGATTGGAACTAACACCGCCTAATATTCACAGGATTGGAACTAATACCGCCTAATTTTCGCAGGATTGGAACTAACACTGCCTAATATTCACAGGATTGGAACTAACACCGCCTAATATTTACAGGATTGGAAATAACATCGCCTAATATTCACAGGATTGGAAATAACATCGCCTAATATTCACAGGATTGGAACGCTGCGAATATTCCTGAGCACCGGAGAAAGAAGCATTACCGAAAATGTGTGTTTTCTCTAAGATTAATCCTAAATAACTTGCTGAGAGTACACTTTTTAAAACGTCCTTATTGTTTATTATATATTTATTATTCCTCTATCGTTATTAGTTTTTTTTAGTGTACTTGTAGGGGAGAAAACATACTACAACAGAATCATATAAACAGTATGTATATTAAAAACTTGAGTGGAACGTTTATTTCGAGTATGATGTGTTGGGCGCTGATTAATATCTAGAAAAAATTCTGCATAGTCTAGAATAATGTATAAGCGACAGAGATGGTTAATTTTACAAATAAGCTAGAAGTGCTTACCTGTAATTTTTATGGCAAAAATCATTAGAAGCAGCGTACGCCTCGCCATTGTTACGAGATTGCGTGGAACTTGTAATGGGCGAAGCAATGGATGTCTGAAAGAAGCAGGTGGCACTTCCAATCTTGTACCGCGAGTGATCTTATCTTGTTTTGCGCACTGTACAAGTAAGTTGTTGCAGAAGGCCTAAGAACAGATAAAGATGTGGCGTGGGTTTTTGATGGCAATGAGACAGCAACCAGTGGTAGTCGTTTAAAGAATGACGGATTTATTTCATGACCGCGCTTGTTGACGCAGACGTCTGGAGTGATTCGGTTAAATCTGAGATTGCGTGAAAGTAAAATATTTGTCTTGGTGCTTTCCACTAGAGCAATGCTTTGAAATCTAATCTGCTATCATGAAGCGGAAATGTAGTACTCTTATACTACTTTATATATGTCAGCGTTTATTTACAACAGCTAAAATAAAAATAAACATGAAAGATGATATTTATTTCACAACAGCATATGTTTAATTGTCAGAGTAAGTGTAAACGTTGTAAAAGGATGATGTATAGCAAAATTAGGAATTACTGAACAAAACGATGATGTATAGGAAAATTAGGAATTACTGAAATATTTTGTGGAGACAAGCACAATTAAGATGCTGAAAGTTATGTGTTAGTACTTACAATCATTAAAACAAAAATTGAAGATGGAAACAATAGGCATTAGAAAGAATATTTCTTATAAATGTTCAGTGTTATTTTTAAACTCTAAAACTAAGAAATAAAACTTGCAAATGGTGTTGAGGAAAGAACATACTTTGATTAAATTTGCATGCTTAAGTGTAAACAAAGTACACTGAAAACAGATTACAATAATAGACTAGGGTACTGCATCTAACTTAACAAAAACACTAAATAATTACTGAAATAATATCATTGCATTAAAACTTCATTTTAGTCTTTATTTCAATATTGTTATAACTTTTTATATCGCACTCCAGTTGTACAGGAAAAAATCTGAATTATATCCAACATCGTGTTTCCGTTTACTTCTTTTTCGTTGAGAGATTATAAATGTTTTGTTTGAAGTACGTAAATTGATAATAATTTGGGACAGTCATCATTTTACACAGACACACACAAAAATACTTCTAAGTCAACATAACAAATACATTCTTCGCCTTCAAGGCTTTATGAACACGCCGCCAACAGCAGCCAATTCAATGGGGGAGGGCAATAATTTTAGCTCTTAAGAATATGGTGAGTGGTTAACTAAATGGCAGTTAAACATTCGTTAGAACAACCTGATCCTCAAACAGCGTAAGTCACTTACTTGTGACGAATAAAATAGCAATGCGTGCAAAGACGTTAAGCATTGCCATGCTTTTTAATTTCTGTTTTCAACTGTTTACTTATCTCCCTTGGTAGCATTCATAGCGTTTCGATAACAAAAATTACGTTTACTATGACGTACACTTATCGACCAGATCTATGCGTTTTACGTTTACAAAGTTGTCTTGAAAGAAACATAGGCCTATACGTATCTATTATATTCGACTTTGTCTGGTTTTCACACGGACGAAACCAATCTAAAGTAACAGTGGTGTGACATAGAAGAAAATGTTCAAAAGTTAAGAAAAACTAAGACTTTACTAGTAATTTACCTGCGTGACCTTCTAACTCTTAACGCTTAACAACTGGCATTTATCATTGTGTTTACGTTTTACGAAAGCATGTTCATTTAAGCGGGTCTCACATTTTCTAAACGTGAAGGCATAGACGTAATTATTGTAGGGTACATAACGTAATATAATAAGCCCAAATCGACGTAAATATTGTAGGGTACATAACGTAAAATAATAAGCCCAAATCGACGTAAATATTGTAGGGTACATAACGTAATATAATAAGCCCAAATCGACGTAAATATTGTAGTTGTACATAACGTAATATAATAAGCCCAAATCACATTACTTAAGAATAATAAAAATGCAACAAGGTGAAAACAATTGTTGTCCACTCATAGTACGTCATTGTGAAGACAGAGGTTAAATTGGTGACGCGGCACTCACTAAGTATTTATGTTGGAATATATAGATACAAGCATGTAGATTCGACTGTGCATGTGTATGTGTGACGTTTTGCTGAGAGATGGGCAAAAATGTTAATTCTCTACCACCCCGGTCCATATAAATTGTTAAATTGTCAAAGTGACCTGACCTTGGGCACTCCTTATAATGGTATCTTTTGTAAGTATCAAAGTCGGAAGTAAACATCTCATGTGGAGAATATGGTAGAAATTGCTGATACAATCCAAACCATTTCCAACTGGATGCGTAGCTTTTCTGACTAAGTCTCACACTGTTCATAACAACCTCAACCAGAAGTTTCTTTGTTGAAGAAGTACTCTATTCTAATCACTTTCAATTTGAACATGAGTCTGGTCATAACGGCGATCATTAACTTATGAGGAGCAGGCTTTTTGTTTTTCTTTAGTCATCTCATGCTGCAGTGACTAATGTACTCTACTTGATTGCGTTGGTGTGTGTACGCAGCATTGTAGTCAACTTATCAGTAAAACGTGTTGCTGTAAGTTGATTCCTGCGAATTCCATTTGAGAGCCAATACAGTGGAAATTTGTCATCTGAGTTTGGTCTTGAGAATTCATGAAGATCATTTAGAACATTCCTCCTGGTGTGTCATTGAATGCTCACAAAGATTCTAGAACACCCTGTGTGATGTACTTTGATATGCATGTGAAGTTTGGGATGATTCTCCCAGGTATGCTTGAGAACACTTTGAAGATTTTGGAACAGTTGTGTAACGTATCTAGAAGGGGCACCTGGACGCTCACCTGAATAAGAAAGACAGTGAATGGTTGCAAGCTGCATGATTGTGAACATGTGCTGGTGAGAGCTGCCATCATTGAAAAGGTTATGTGCATTGACTTTATATATTTCTTAAAACTCCACTCTTATTTCTGTGATGATGCCAATGAACTTGATTATATATTTATGTTATTGAATTATTATATATTATGTTATTCTATTTATGCTATGACAAACTGAATGACTGTCCAGCATTAATTGAACATTGTTTTGAAATAATGTAAATGCCAATGCTCTTTTGATTATACTCATATGTTGTATATTTGATTGTTGATTAATCAATTTATTGTTAAATTTATTAACCTTCTTACACATATTGATTACCATATGTTGGAGAAGAAAGTGGGTGGATGGGGCTCACTAAATGTAGATTAAAAGACGGATTTATCTTCTTCTATGGTAAGATGTTTTCTACCTACGAAAATATTGTTGTAGAAGAGAGAAAACGTTTACATATCCGCCAAGTGAGAGAGACGAGTGGTGTCTTCTTGTGAATTATTAATAACATAAATAAAGATTCTCATCACTTGTAATTAGTTATGGATGATTAAATACTAATATTAATCATAATCACTAATTTGTGTGGAGTAGGTGTCGCAATATTGTTATACTTTCACTATATTTTCTAAAATTATAAAATTAAAAATACACACAAATGCACACACAAGAACGAACACACGCATGCACACGCATACACATTTCAAAAAGAGCAGTACTATTTTTTGAAAGTTTATTTTCAGTCCCTAATGTTGTTTGTCTTTAGATTCTTGTGTTCGGAAATATTTATTTTCAATGTCTAATGTAATTTGTCTTCAGATTTCTGTGTTTAGTAATGAAATGTTTATTTTCATTGATTAATGTCACTTGACTTTAGATTCCTGTCTTAAATAAATGCTCAGTGTCTAGTGTCGTTAGTGTCCTGCTCAACATGGATGTTTACTTTGTTAGTTGATGACATGATGTCTGAAGTACTTATCCAGTTCTCTCGGGTCATCGGGTAAGGCCTTGCTTGGACCAGATAACGGGGACACGTTTCCCGGACAAAACTGCCTCTGTTGTTCAGATTCATTGTAAACAGGCGAAGGTTGTACAGTCACCTGACCTGAATGCAGTTATTATCAGATGTGTATTATCTAGATCTATAGACTGTACATGAGAACAATTACATTTTGCCCCACAAAGACAAAAAGCATTATTATTTTTAATTTTATGACGCAGGTAGACGGACTCGCACCCGATGAACTGTCTGACCGAGACAAAATAACTTTTAAAAAAAAGCACAAGGCCCTTTTACGTTTTAGCTCTCTCATCTTGTTGACCGTTCGAATGTCTGTCACAATACTTATCCTACTAATACAGCACTCCTTCGTGTATTCACTTCTTAAGCGTGTAATTGACTTTTCACAAAACAAACCATTATTCTCTTTCCCCAAACGAGTTTCAATTTTTAAAATTAAATCTGTTGATCATTAACTGGAAATTTAAAAGGTTTTACTTTTAATTTTTTTTGTGTGTGCTTGTAAATCACAAACCTGATATACCGGTGTGACAGGGATTGTGACGTGACGTTTGAAGAGGCGGGACAAAATGGACGTAGAGATAACATCATCTGACGCACTGACAGTTGCCAAAACACACTTTGTGATCAAATAAACATGCTGTATGTACAAATTGAATGTATGTGAACTGTAACAAAATACGGACGCAAAAAGACAATTAATATCTATTCTCGACAAGATACACAGTAAGTTAATATGCAAAAACTGCGTGCCATTTTTGCTGTGGAGATGAAAAGAAAACACTATATCTCACTCTAGTGACGATGAAAAAAATCAAACACGATAAAATAATAAAGACTGTACAAAAATGCATCATAATTTATGTTATCTGTCAATCTATCTCTTTTGTCTGCCTACACAACTGTTAATTTATTTGTACATGTGCTTTATATGTGTAGGTCTCTCTGCATCTATCCATTAACCATCTACCCATCCATTCGTCTAATACCTATCCATCCATCTGTCCGTCCGCCTCTCTGTCTGTCAGTCTGTCTATCTTTATGTACTTTGTGAGTTTTGGAAAAAAACTTTAAAATTAAAAAAAACATACAACTACAGCTACGTAAACTTTGCGCAGCTTAATAAATAAACAAAAGCAGGAAGCAAAATGTTATTTCACAACTAAAATGAGCTGATAGTTGATCTACCCTTTGGTACTACATTTAAGTTGAATCAAATAACTTCCCTTCCCATTAGAAAGATAAAACATTTACAAATAGGATTAAAAAGAAACAACCCGACGGGTAATTATACTGGAAGCAAAAAGGAACATGTCTAACTCGAATGATTCAATCTTAGACAATAATAGTAGATATCAATACAAATGAAATTAAAATCTCTCAGAGTTATCACGGGGAAAAAATTATCACCAGCCAAAGCAACCAACCAGCCAAGGCAACCAACCAACCAAAGCAATCAATCAGACAAAGTGACCAACACAACTACGGTACCTTTTACATCCTGCAACGATGCTTTCTGCATAGACGCCTTCTACTCCGCATTTTTTTTTTCCTTAACAAAATAGGTTAACTTAGCCGTCAGGCTAAACCACCCTATCCCCTCCCAACAAACCATTCCCTCCCCCCCCCCCACCAGCACGAAATTGGCCCAAGCCAGAAGCGCTTCCCATAATTCATTATCATCAATTTCCAAACAGTGTTTACAAATTACAACAACAACTTATATAAACAGTTTATATATACTGTTACAAATGACAACAACAAAAGCTTATATAAACTGGTTAAATGTGTAAATTAAATATATTTATATATACTGTTTACAAATGACAACAAACTTTATATGCACACTTCTTTCATATTACAACTGAACAAAACCGTATGACATGAGAATACGCCAGCAAAACGTTATAACACGTTTTGTCACCCCATTCCACCCTCAACAACAACAACACCAAAATGTGCTGAAAGCGTATTTCCAATCCGAATACGTTAAATTTCAACTTTAGGATACCACGACTCGCAAGTATTTATTTAAACAAGGTAGAGAATGCACAATAAATTGAACGCATTCTATCATATGAATTACTTCCCGTTATAAACCCATAGCCTCCAGCAGAAAATACACACTAGTTCTAGATCACAATTCATAATGCAGCGAGAAATAGCAAACAGTAAACTGTTGTGTATTAATTTGTTTGTTTATTTCTTGCTGTTGCCGTTTGTTTGTTTTAAAATTTCATATTGCTCGGGGGGGGGGGGGGCGGGGGCGGGGGGAGAACAATCCAACAACCCAAACATTATGCATTCCTAACGATTCATTTTTTAAAAACTTTCAAATACGAAGAAGAAGATGATGGTGGTGGTGAATTGACTTGTTCGAGCAGCTTGAAAAAATAGTCGCGAATCCGGATGTTGTTTATTAAAAAGGAAATGTTTTCATCATCGAGTTTCTGTTTTGCAAATAAATAAACAATTTTTCAATAAGGAAGTAATACACTATTTCGCTAAATTTTCCTTCTGATTCACCCGTAATTTCTAGAAATGTTGACGTTTCAGCTATAATTATAATATTCAATAAATTAGTCATGTTACAGAGGCATTTCCCCACTCCTCTCCCCGTCCGCCTTCCATGAAATACAAGTAATGTATCTGCTACCCCGTTGTACAAAATCTGGGACACCACAATACGTTATTACATTTTTTTTTCATTGTTAATAAAGGATGCAACACCGAGTTGTCAGTTAAGTAACGCTCTCTCTCTCTCTGTATATATATATATAAAATGACGGTCGGCTTCAGTGTCTGCTGCTTACTGAACTTTGAAAACATGAACAGCACTGTGCTGTATTAACAGTAACCAACACTATTAAGTACAACATACTTTACACAAGCACGCATACACGCAAATCAGACTTGACACAACAGCATGAAGTAAGCCAATACCTGATTAATAGCAAAAGTGTACATGTTTTGGTCTTCCTAATCGTAAAACCACGTGTTCATGTCATTTTATTATTTTATTACTTTCACTTGCACTGACTAGCGGCTGTGCCTTAATTTAAAAAAAAAAATGCGGCAGGCTAGCAATGCATTCTAGCAATAATTAAAGAAAAAGATTCATAACCAGAGTTCGCTATTAAGTCCGGGAAAGTTGATTACAAAAACGAAATATATTTTCGATAGCACGTTTGAGAAGCCATATCTTTCTAAACCCCTTTATGCTCTGGTCAAAAACTGTAACACAAGTAATACACTCTTGAAAATAATATTGAGAAGAAAATCTGCTTGGCGTATAAATAAGTTTAATATGTTTATGGCCAACTTGACACCCATTGCATTAGGTCATCGGGATAGGTAGTTTGGTTATCTGGCATGATAAACAAGTACAGTGAATCACTCTATCATTGAACATCATGGTAGCCATTTTGATTTAAGATTAGGACACAGCCAAAGTTAGGTTGCATACTTCATATTTTTGTATGATTAAAAAAACAGAAATTGTTTGCCATGTAGCTGTTCATGGGCGTGTTTTTATCTTGATGTGTTATTCCTTCAGTCAGTTAAAATAGCATACTTGTAATTAAACTAATGCTTTATAACAAATGTTGAGATTCTTAGTACATGTACGTTTATCTTTCATACTGTAATAAAAATGCAAATCCGATGGTATGTATCTGCGCAAAACTACTTAGTGATACTTGTATTATTAATTATTTTACGTCTTACAGCAGACGACGATTTTAGGACACCGAAACCTCTGAAACTAGTGAAAGCAGTTCTCGCGAGACAGTGGTCTTTACTAGTAACGTCCCTTTGTTTTTGCTCAAGGTGTTTTCACATCTCTGTTGTTTCATATATATATATATAAAGAGTATGCTGTTGATAACGTCCCGCCATAAATACCCAATTACATAAGCTCGTAAACAGTGGAGAAATGATTAGTCTAAATATTAAAAACAGAAAATATATATTGCTGCCTACTAGCAGGTGTGAATTTACTTTTTGGTTTAGAGTTAACTGTTCAGTGTTCCGAGATACATTAAAAGATGCATTATAAGTAATCGATAGCACTAGTTCTCTTTTACTGTATGCTTACGTTTGTAGGACTGGAACTAGTCAAATTAATTATTTTTTTTATTGTTGCTGAATTAATTTTGTTAAATATTTAAAAACAAAATCTTTAACGGACCCTTTTCCAAATATAATATATACTATATTATTATATAGGCTAGTAACTGCAGTTTTGCTTTATGCTTACTCTAATCTGTATGGTATATGAATAAAGATTAAAATTAGCAGTATTTAAATTCATATAGAATTTGAAGACAGATGCAGGTAAAATATAGACAAACAATGTCATGTCGTAATAAAAGGTTTTGTGGGAGTGATACATTTTCCAGTCTATAGTTTAATTAATTATTCTAATGGATTTATTTAAAAATTTAAATGTGCAACAACACGCTAGCAATTTAGCAATATATTAGTTACACTTTAATAGTATTCTTCTAAGCATTAGTACTGATCAGTGAGATATGTTTTTAAAACAAATGCTAGCTAGTAACAAGTCACTAATCTGCATTCGTTTCCATCTGTATGTAACCCAGAAGTGTAAAATTATCTTAGGTACTCTCTAGCATATGGTGACACATTTGGAGTCTACACTAGTCTGGTGGACATGATGAAGTGGATTTATTATTTATATTAATCAGTAGATCAAGATCTCTAGTTTGGAGAGTTGGCTTGACAGCTGCATATTTTGCAGGTGCATAGAAAATGGCACATAATTATGATTAACTTCTGGATAGAAGTGGCTTGCAAAACATTTCCCAGAAATATGCAACAACAGTAGCATTTTTTTTAATAGTGGAAATAATACATATTCACAATAACAGACAAATTAAGAAGAGCAGCAGTTGATTTCTTTTATAATTTTTGATTATTTATCATTTGAATATAATATGTCTGAGTGTTGCCTAGATAGGAATATTATGATACGTCACTAGCATTACACAAAATGATAAATATTTTGAGTCTTAAACACTAATTGAAAAAAAATAATAGGTCTAGCTGATACTAGTGATAGTTAAGTTTCAGATAGTATCTCATTTCAAGCATTTATATCATCAAGTATGTGATTGGAGGATAATTTTTGTTATTTATCTAAGATAAATTTATGTATGTACTATGTGCATCATTTTTTTCACAACTGCTCATTAAATAGTTTGATAAGATCATGATATTTACATGTATGTGCTGAAATGCAATCATAAAAGAAACCTATATCAGTAAATCATTTGCAGTTCAGATTGTGGTGGAAATCTTACTGTTTGTGTCACATAAGTATTAATTATTAAGTTTTTATTTTATGCTGTTCAGTGAGTTATCTTTAACTTATTATTTTTAAATGTAACATTTGATTTGTAAATTTTATTTTTCTGTAAATGTTGCAGACATAGCTAGTTTAAATACCAAGTTGGATATTTGACAGCATATAATAAAGCAAAATAAAGGATAAGTTGCAACAGCTGCAGTTAAGTAGCAAACAAATATGGCTGTTACTTTGGGGTCCCTTTTGGCACTTGTCCGCAGCACTACTGTGGAGCCTGTCCTTCTCTTCTTCATGTTTGCTTCTTTTTTGACGTTTTCTGCATTTATGGTTAGTATGGTAGTTATTTATATATTTGATTTTACAATATAAATTATATCAATAATTTTAATTATTTGCTATTAATTATTTATGCAAATGTATAGATGTCAGAGGAAAACTAATGTTATGACTCTTCAGGTAAACTTATGGAAGCTTTGTTTTTTTACAGAGATAGTTGCAGTTTGTTTCTTATAAATGCAGCTAATACTTTTCAAGAGATCAACAACCAAAGAAAGCAACTCAGTAGTGCAGTCGAAAAAATTAATTCACATATTTAAGTTACTCCTTATACCAAAAAAAAAAATTGTTTATAATTAAAAAGGATGTTATGCAAATATTTTTAATGTGTACTTCTAAGTGTTGTCTGTATGTCTGTCTATCTATCTATAATTTAATTTTTTTAAAAAACTGTTTGTTTTAAAAACTTTTATGTATCACATTTATCAGTTGATGATATTAAATTAATGTTATATCAGTCGCTCATCACCCAAACTTTTTTTTGTTGCTTCCTACATCAATGTGTCCAAATAACTTGTTTGAGTCATTTTGTTTTCAGCTGAGCATTCCGTATTTATTATTAAACTTAATTTGGTTAGCTAATAAAGTAACATTCAGATGACACTGATCTGTATTTCACTATTTGTATTAATTAAGTGATTGCCACTCTGATGTAATGACACATAAGAACACTTTAAAAATATTTAAATAGCTATTTTCTTCTTGCAATACACAAATGACATTGTTCGATCAATAGCATATAGTATATCATTATAAGAAGCACCGAGTGTTAATATTACATTTTTTTTTCTAAAATTGTAGTAATAAGTCATGCTCTGCAGCTGGTCATTTGATTGGTTCACAGTAAAATCAAATTAAAGTATTATATCCTTCAACATTCCAGTATAATTATATGTGAATAAGATTTAATGACATTATTAGATCATCTGAAGTACATATATAAAAATATAACTCTAAATAACTTATCCATTTTGGAAATAATAATGTATTTGGAGAAAATGATTCAGATGTTTAACCATTTCTTTATCAAATTTGTTCATTAATGATGCTGGTGACTAAAGGATGCTTTCTGTTAAATTCAAATTGTTTTGGCAAGTAAGTTTTGTTATGAAGTTATCATTAAATAACTCCTGTGTTGTGCAAGCATTATTCTTTTTAAAGAAATTTCATTATATGTGATGCTGCCTTTAAAAACCCAGCTAAAGTGAAAAAATTCAAAAGTGGGTTTTTTGTAATTTATTAAAGTTTAGAATCTCATGTTTATTTTTTAAAAAAATCATTTTAATTTATGTCAGATAGTTTTTTAACTATACATTTATTTAAGTACATATTTCCCTGGACTATCAAAGGGGAGTAAGCGACTACAAATGGCTGTAAGGCAAAATTAATTTTAGTGTCTTTAGCCAGGTTTTGCCATGTAGCATCACATATACTTAATTGTACATTTCTACTCTTGATAACATTTTCAGACTTTTACATAACATTCACCTGTTGTTGACATTTGCTGTACCAACAGGCACTGGTGTATGACAAATCATGCTTGCATTTGTACAATAGTACATTTTGTCAGGAGCTAGACAACAACACTTTTGCTGAAATGCACAGAAATAAACAAGATGAAGTCCAAGAGTTGTCCTCCTCATGGATAATGAACAGCAACATTGCCATCTCAGTGCCAGTGTGTAATTTATTATTTAATTTAATCTGGATTTTACTGGGTGATGTGTTAGTTTTCTGCCATCCCTTCTCTTTTTTCATATAGCCATTCCTTGCTAGTGCATAACTTATATGTACTCTATCTGGTTTGTATTGGGCAATGTTTTAATTTTCTGCCATTATCCCTTCTCTTTTTTCATATCGACACTTATCTAACTTCACATTGTGCAGTTTTTTTCCCAGTATTGAACATGTACACTTTACAAACTTTTCAGTTTAAAATAAAATAATTTGATGGATTGCAGGCATGAAAAATTTTTCTTTGTCACTTTTTTGAAATAATAACATTAACAATATATAAGCAAATTTTCTTGCATTTTTGTTTTTAAACATTAACCTGAGAATATAAAATATAATGTGGAAGGACATTTTCCTGTTTTGATTTTAAAAAATATTTATGAACACATATACATGTATAGGAACTATTTATGTGATATGCGCTCATTAAACTATTCTTTGTATCAAACACATTTCTTGTCAGTAGCAATTGTTCTTGGTCTTTTTGTTATTCACAGAGTACCAGTTTTTGTTATTTTTAACCACTAAAATTAGTTTTAATGACTTTGTTAGTAATTAATAAGTAGCTTTTATAAGTTGAATCTTTGTCCTTAATTTATCTTTCATCAAAGTAATGTTTTCTGTCATCCACTTTTACAAGTTGTATCTGTATTGTTAATTTACGAATCATGAAATAAGATCAGTATTAATTTTAGCTGTTTTTAAACAACATTTTACAAGTTGTATCTCAGTTCTGAATTTATCTTTAACCAAGTAATATATATATATATCTGCCACTTGTAAGTAATTTTAACAAGTTGTATCTGTACCCTTAATTCACCTGTCATCAGATGAAATTATTACTGTCAGCCATTTGTAACTCTTTGCAAGTTGCATCTCTGTTCTTAATGTATCTTTCACCATTTAATAACTGTATAATATGTCAGCCACTTGTAAATAATTTGTATTAATTGTTAATCTGAAATGATTTTATTAATTGTTAATCCGAAATAATTGTTATTGATTGTTTTTCTGCCCTTAATTTATCTTTGAGCATGCCAGTTATTCCATGTAAATGCTGTTTTCGCTAACATTTCTTTCACTTGCTAATCTTTGAGTTTAGTGATTATCTAATTGTTTATATATTTGATTGGCCCTTTTACTATCTGTCAGTGAATGGCATTTATCATCAGTTACCTCTTTTGTCAGGACTTGTTTTATTCAGTCATTTTGCACAAATTTCTCAATTTATTTTTGTGTTGAATATTCTTGTGATATTGTTGCATTATTTTGTTTGACTGCAGTTTGAAAGATTTTGCTAGTTTGCTCATTATCATTTAATGTTTAATGGATGGATATGTTACAGTATGTTACTATACAAAGTTACCAACATATCCCTTAAACCTTTCTGCTGTTAATTTTACATATTATATCATCATCATATATTTTGTATTGAGAGCTGTAAGATAGCCCTTAATGATTTCTCAGGTGCATATTTGACCTCATAAGTGTTTGACTCATTGACTTGATGAGGAACTCATTTTTTTTGTCATATTGCAGGCAACTATAGCATTACTGTTGTGGGTGGGAAGCTGGGGTGACCGTGTGGGCCGTCGCATCCCAGTCATCGTTCCATGCATTGCTGCAGTGCTGTACTCTGTCAGCAATCTTGTAAATGCTGTTCACATGGATTGGGCTCCAGATATCTTGATGATTGGTCCAGTATGATATTTTTTTTATTGTATCTTTTTTAAATTGTTGGCCTTACTTTGTCACCAATCTTGACAATGCTGTGTATACAGTTTGGTCTCCTAATGTCTTGATGATTGTCCACATGAATATTATACATCTGTAGGCATAATATGTTAGATAGACAAATATTTCTAGTTTCAGCAAATGTAAAAGAAATAAATTCTCAAAAATATTACCAGTTCTCTTTTTCTCCCTAAAACTATGACAGTTAGTTGAGCATGTTGAATTGGTTTGTGTTGTGTGTATTGTTACTTGATGGACATATCACTTGTACATGGATATATCACTTCTTCATCAGTCACAGCCCCAACTAATTGCCATATGTCATTTAAAGTATATTTTAAAGGTTTACTAATAACTCTTGAATGATGAAATACAATACATTAAAAACATTACCTTTTGAACTCTTATGTCATTTCTCCTAACTCTAGGCCTCACAATCACATGGTACAGGCCCAGTAGTGTTTAAGAGAGTGACCTGGCCTGTATCTTTGTCTAACTTTCAGAATTAATCTGCTTCACTTTCTTTGTTCTCTTAATAAACCTCTTTCGGGCCACTAGGAATTCTTAAGCATTGCTAAAGCAAAGCTTGTAGATATTCTAAGGTTTTGCTTGTGAGCAGAAAATAACCAGAAAGTATTATGCTTGGATATGATTCTTTCACAGATAGTAAAAATATTTTTTCTCTTGGATTAAAAAAAATGAAAACATTAATTGCCAGTATATTAATTGTATATAATTGATTTGGGATTGAAAAAAATGTCTTAATGTGCTTTTTTAATATTTAAAAAAATAAAATATGGAATTTAAATTTGCAGCATATTTTCCTTTCATTTCCTTTTTATCTCTATTTTTATTATTATTAACTGATTTGTTTTCACAACAAATATGAATTATACTCCATTTAGGGTAAATGACTTTGCATAAATTATTTTTTTGTTCATCATTATTAATCCACTTTGTCAGTCTTACTTTCATTTTATGAACAAACATTTGATAGAGGTTTAAATTTGATATGTTGTATTACTCCACTGTTTTCCAGGTATTCTCTGGTATTGGGGGTAGTTATCTAGCAATACTTATGGCATCCTACACTTACTTGACACATCTGGCTGATCCAAAAGCCCGAATGATGCGTGTTGGTATTGCAGAAGCAGCTACCTTTCTAGCAGGCACCGTCAGTGCTTTTGTTTCTGGAAAAATTGTGGATTCTCTTGGCTATGTTCCAGCTTTTGGCATTGCTTTAGGTTGTCAGGTAGACTATTTATTTTGTTTGAAATCTGTGAATGCATATGCAATTATATATTTTTTAATAGCTGCTTATATCTTTATTAATTCTTTAACCTGCTTGTTGTTAAATTTTGTTTAATGTTATTTTTTTTAGACAATAAAGCACACTGATCTACTTTTAAAATTACTTTTTTTTTCCCTATTGCATGTTCCTCTTATGAAAATCTTGAATTTATTTTCTGAGTAAAAGGAAAAATTGTAGAACTAAATTGTTGCTGACATTGGAGGTTCTAATGTGTCTGATGGGTGTTTTCATAATTGAGCAAAATGGAATAAAATGAAGAAAGCTTAAGAGCAAACTAAAGATGAAAAGACAATCATAGGTAAGTTATTGCTTGCTATCTTCTAAACAAATGAGTCTCTGTCTCATGTGTGTTCTTGGGGAAAATAGTTTGATTCACATCATAATTATAAATACAAATAGATATTTCACTTTGTGTATTAGTTTTAATAAAATGAGTAATGAAAGGCATGTCCATTTCAATAGAAATCTAACTTATTAATTTGGAGACAAACAATTTTTTTCAAAAGTATCTAATTGCAACAGAGATAGCTCTTATGAAAGGGTAACTCTTATACTGATGAAGTAGAGTGCTTAAGCTGCCTCCCTTTCCAGTTCATTTCCTCAGTTAATATAAAGAAAAAATCTCCTCACAAATATTGAAACCATTTTATTGATACATCACATCTTATAAGATCATGTCAGTGCTTGTCTTTTATTTCCAGGCTCTTGCTCTCTTGTATGCCATTTTCATTCTGCCAGACATCAAATCTAGTGTTTCAAATCACATAAAAGAATGCCAGTGTGGTACTTGCTGTAGCAATGTGTGTTGTGGCCCAGTGCGGGACACGTACAGCTTCGTTTCCACACCACGGAGTGTGCAGATCAAAGTGCATCTCATATTGTTTATAATTGTCCTGGACATTTTACAGCTTTGTACGACAGGTAAATATTGTAGTGCATTGGTTTATAATTGTCCTGGACATTTTACAGCTTTGTACTACAGGTAAATATTATAGTGCATTGGTTTATAATTGTCCTGGACATTTTACAGCTTTGTACTACAGGTAAATATTGTAGTGCATTGGTTTATAATTGTCCTGGACATTTTACAGCTTTGTACAACAGGTAAATATTGTAGTGCATTGTAGAATAATTTTACACCCAAGACAAATCACAAAGTTTAATACTTTAAATAATTTTAGCAAGTCTTGTCCTCACTAAGAATTTAATTTGAATATTCCTCATTAAGCTGTTAATAAATTATGTCATTGTTATTATTGTCTTTCTTGTTTTGCAGGAGAGAACGACATTTTGTTGCTATACTTAAAGCATGTTCCACGGAACTGGTCCTACACCAATTATGGATACTACAAAGGGGCTGAAAATTTTACTAGAGGTGCTGCTGTACTAATTTTGCTACCCTTGTTGAAGCATTACACATCTTTCCGAGATACGACTCTCATAATGGCAGGTTTGATGTCTAAAATAATAGCAATGGTTTTGCTTGGTTTGGCACAATCTACATGGGCCATTTTTCTAGGTAAGTTGTGTTTATGCCTGTTTAATTTAAGAATGGATAGCCTCGTGCTTAAAATGTTATTAAGAATAGATAGCTGTATTGCTATACTTTTGTATCATGCTGTTTTAACTCTTTACTCATGCACAGCTTGCATTTTTAAATATTATTTGCTTATTGAGGAATGAAGTCAAGATCTTTGTAAGCATCGGAAGAAAATCACACATAGTCAAAACCTCTAATACTCAAATCATTGTTTTTATTTTTATTTATTTTTTTTCTGTGTGTGGGGAGGGATCATGGACACTGTGTGATAGTTGACACATTTTTGCTACTTATTTTAAGAGATTTGTGTGTGTGTGTATGTGGTCAAATTCATTTAAAGTTGTTTCATGCACAGCTGTTGTGGTCTTATACAATATTTGAGAGATTGGCTACTTACTGTAGTGAACTGTTTGTCAACCTCATTTTAAAATTGTTTTCTTAACAACAGTGGTAGTTGTAGGCATGCTTCAGGGTTTTCCTTCTGCAGGATTACGTGCTTCCATGGCATCCTTGGTCCAGACGTTTGAGCAAGGTCAGTAACTCATCTTCTTTTATTACAAATGGATTTGTTTCATATTAGAATTTATCAATTTTGTTTTGGGCAAATTTGTTTAATATTAGATTCTAATCACTCCTCCACTAACCAATGATAGTCTATTGTTTTAGAAACAAGGACATCAACTCATACTAGAACTCTTGTCATGAAGTGTGAAATGGTTGCTAATTGGTTGATTTATCAAGTACTTTCAGTTTTCCTTTAATTTATGCAAGGCCAAATGTTCATTTTAAACTTCTTATTTTATATGAAAGACAGATTTGTATACTCTACTTATGTGTGCTGTAGCATACAAATATTTTTTTCACATGAAATAAGTTTAAAAATAACTTTTGTTTTCCTTGACCAAATATGTCCTTTTGTAAATTGAAAACATATTTCTTCTTGATGTTATTTCATTTTTCAACCTAAATGTTGATTAACTGTATCTGTTGGAATAAATGTTTTCTACCCTGTTTACATTTTAAAGTACAAGCTCTTACAAGAGCAGGCTTTCAAGAGGGCCACTTGCTTGTTATGACTTTATTTTATACTGCTTCTTTATACAGCCAGTTAAATTTTTAAAAAAATAATTAATATTGTAGCTCTCACTATTTATTGATAGAAATATTAATAATTTTAAGAATAATTATTCAATATGTTTTACTTTAAAAACAACTTATTTTTCTGTCTATGGTGTTTGTGAATTTTAATGTCTGTTAAGGTGTTAGTAGAAACATTACTGTGTGAATTGACCATTGCAATCATTTCTAGTTCTACCATATTTAGAATCTGTTCCTTTTTGCCTCTTACCCATTTAATGTCTGCCTTTTCCTGAAACACTTTTATAACAGTATAAACTGTAACTGTTTTTCAGCCCTCTCTGTATCTTTACCCATTTGGTCTCCAAGATAAATGTAGTTTTCCTTGACTGATTGTGTCCCTTGTTAATTTTGAATGAGTTGTTGAAGCATATTTCTTCATCATTTGATATTTAGCCTAAAGATTGAATTACTGTGTCTCTTGGAATTATTCTTGCATTTGTAACATCTTTATGATAATATTAATATCAAATCCTGCTTTGAACAATATACCAGAGTGTTTGTTTTTTTTTAATTGCTTCAAGGTCGCCTCTTTGGCATTGTTGCTGCTACTGAGAGCCTGATATCCCTACTCTCAACTTTGCTGTTCAACAAGGTGTATCCTCTGACACTTGAGATCTATGATGGATTGTGCTTCCAGTTGTCTGCAGGACTTAGTGTCTTGTGCCTTCTAATAGTGCTGTAAGCAATAGATATTATTCTTCTACATAGTGAGTGTATTGCCATGTGTAGCATTTGATAGTCTTTTACAATAGTGGGTGTATTGCCATGTGTAACACTTGATAGTCTTTTACAATGGTGGTTATGTTGCCATGTGTGGCATTTAATAGTCTTTTACAGTAGTGGTTATATTGCCATGTGTAGCTTTTGATAGTCTCTGTATAGCAGGTGAATTGCTATCAATATTGTTCGATAGTATTTCAAGTAATAGGTGTGTTTCAGTTGGCAGTGCTTGATAACTGTAAATTGTGGATACTGTACATAGTGAATACATTGCCATAGCATAGTTTGATAGCACTTTGCTTATTAAATGAATTTCCATAAGCAATGTTTGATAGTATTGTAATTAACAAAACTTGTTATTAGTGTATGTTCATTACATTTTCAAATATTACCAATATTGCTTTAATCAGACTTCATTCTTTTAGATGGCAACACCTGAATTTGAAAAGGGGCGATGAAAATAGCATTCAAGAACAAGCCATCATAGATGACCAAGACACATTAGAAGAGTGATAAGACAATGGCATTGAGCCAAGATAAACACAAGTACAATATCAACTTTTTGATACACCAGAAGTGCAATGAACCATGGCGTTGAGCCGAGATAAACACAAGTACAATATCAACTTTTTGATACACCAGAAGTGCAATGAACCATGGCGTTGAGCCAAGATAAATACAAATATAATCTCAACTTTTTGATACATCAGAAGTGCAATGTTACGTGATGGATCATGACATGAAGCTATGACCAAGGCAACTAAAATCTGATCTTTTGGTACACAAGTATAATCTCAACTTTTTGATACACCAGAGGTGCAGAGTTACGTGATGGATCATGACATGAAGCTATGACCGACAGCTAAAATCTGATCTTTTGGTACATTTGGAGAGTGTCATTAAGTTGTTGTGAATGTTTGACCAGGATGGCAAACTATGACAAAGATATTATAAATTCTTTTGTACACTTTTTCAGATTTTGCATTAACTAGCTTAAACATATGTTGAAAAATAAAATCAGAGCTGTTAGGAGCTGGTATTTGAATTCTGTAAAGGTTAATGGACATATTTATATTCTTGAAGACGTTAATGCTAGAAAATACAAAAGACTTATTCACACTGAAGTAAGGGCATAATATTGAATGATTAGATACTGTGGATGAGTGGGTTTAAGCGATTATTTTTCAGATCTCTAATCCTTCTAATCCCACCCATGATAGGTCTTTGTCAATTGCAGTCGGAGAAACTGGGTCAATCCTCAGGAACAGTACTCATTAAATATTCTTTTCAAAGTTACCATTCAATGAACATTTATATAATGGACATGCTTTTCTTTCCTATCCCAAACTTAAAAAAAGATATAAAGAGTTAAATAAATATAGAGAACGAATTTCATATTTGAACAATAACCACATTTTTAGCAAATCAATTATATAAAGCTCTCTAATTATACTTTTTAATTACAAACATTACATTTTTGTTGTTACATGTTAAAATTAGACACACATATGACAATTTGCACACACACTTACAATCAGTGCATATATTTTAAGTGGTTATGAAAATTAATAAATTGTTTTGCTAATATTTCAAGTTTTATTACTTTAGGGAAATCAATATATTATGAGAGTGAAAAATTAAAAAGAAAGGTATGTAAAAATCTGTTGGTATTAGGTTCATAATTTTAGCTTGATATAACATGCAATTAAATTTAACACAAACTAATACATGTTTTATATATATGCATTAAAATCAAGCCACTTTGAATCCGTTTCTTATGAAAAATAAATGTCTAAAATCTATTCTTATATTCTCTTTAGTGCTCAAAGTCAAATGTAAGGATTGTTTTATTTACATGCAATTGCATGTATGTATTTTGAAAACGTTTTGAAACTTTAGTAGAAACTAATTCAAATTGATTTATCTTCCTTTTATTTCATGTTAACACTGTACTGATAAAATTATCCTCCCTTAATTCAGCTTTGAGTTATCTTGAACACTGACAGAGTTATCTTCCTTTAATTCCATATTTGAATTATTATTATGAGTACTGTTGTCATCCACAGGCCGCGCGTTGACGTGCAGACATCTGTAAACAAATTTCAAATGAAATAAATTAACGCAAAATAGAAATATATTGCCAGAAAACTTAACATGATTTAATGTAAAAAGCATGTCAAAATAAAATAAACATCACCCGTTTTAGTAATATATGTTTTAATTTAAATGACAAAAAAAAAAAAAAAATGCAAACTCAAATAGAAATAAAATTACAATGATATAAAATAAATTATTATATTCGCAATTATTACATCTACCTCTCTTTTCATTGCACAAGTGTAAACATGTAGACAGTCGTATATACATTGTGATGTATTTTTATTTTATAATAATAATAACAACAACAACTACTACTAGGGTGACGATGTGTCTCAAACCGAAACACTCACAGAATAATGCAGAAGCATATCACCACGAGTCCAGCTGCTATCTGGAAACACAGTCCATCGTAAATGTCGAGCGTCAAAGGGTAGATCCCGTTGAAGAGCAGGGTTGATACAAAGGTCACCACACTTTCTGACGAAGCCACAATCCCGAAAAGGCGACCTGTCAAAACAAAGTGAACTGTAAGGGATTCGCAGTAAGTGGCTTCAGAAGCAGCTTTTGTTTAAAGGCGTACCAGTATTTTCTGCCACCAAGAGTAGAAGTAAAGTTATATGATCATCGTGTCTGACTAGGGCATAACACGATGCTTTTACTCGTCATGTGTCAGAATAGAATGTCGTAGTTGCGCGTTTTCGGTCATTGTCTCAAGTCATGATTTCGTTGGCAGTGTCATTTTCTTTTCAGGAGAAGGCCTCTAACATTTACAGCTATTTTTTTTTCATCTGAGCAGGTCATATGTCGACACCATATATGATTGCTAAAAATATCCATTATGACTTATTTCACTTCTTTTTCCATCTACGTTTGTGTGACCTTGGTCTCATAATGAGTGTTGTTATTTGTTGTTAATTTTGTAATCGTTCTTTAGCTTAAATTTAAAAGTCGTGTAATGCAAAGTAATCTTGTTCGGGATGCTTCTGTATCAGTATTTTCTTTAATTGCCGTGGAAGTTTCTTATGCGGTTAATTAATTACAGCATGATAAGTCACGGTAAGACTGAGCCAGACTTACCTCGCTCGGACTGGGCTAGACTTACCTTGCTCGGACTGGGCCAGACTTACCTTGCTCGGACTGGGCCAGACTTACCTTGCTCGGACTGGGCCAGACTTACCTTGCTCGGACTGGGCCAGACTTACTTAGCTTGGACTGGGCCAGACTTACCTTGTTCGTCTGTTTGCACTAGAGCAGCCATTGCCGACCGAAGCCCCGCGGCTGGGAAGCCTTGGAGCATTGCAGCCACCATCACTGCAATTGTGAAAATATATATTTACAATGTACGTCACCATGTTAATGTCACAAGAAACTTGAAAAAATAATTCATTAGCTGGAAGTAGTTTTTGGTTTAATCATTTTTTCTAACAAAATAACTTCAAACAACCCAGTCTTATTATTTATATAAATGTAATAATAATCCTATTAATGTTTTTTTTTTTTAAAAAAAAGGTTTAATCAGGGCCGTCTTAATTTAAATAGTATGAATAGGAAGGACTGATAAAAAAAATTCCACAACAGATTTATTAAATTCACATTCAGAAAAAGAACATCCAAACAAATACAGTTGAAAAACACCACTTACTAATTACTAAAGCAAAATATTCAGATACTGTCTAAAACTTTATCCAGCCCTATCCTGATAATAAAATAATCAAATTAATAAACACTAAATGATGAATAGAGTCTATCTTTCAACAGGGAATCAGAACGGGGAGTGTGGAATAAAAGCAGACATTTAATTTTCCTTGACATTCTTTATGAGCCACGACATAGCAACAACAATGAATACAACACCAGCGAGGAAGACAAGGGGTTGAACATCAATGGCGATTGTACACATTAGTGTACAGACTTGGTATGCTACTAACCTAGGCTCTGTAAGACCCCTCCACCCACTCACTAGCTTTAACATCTGGAATAGCAACAACATCCACCATAACTTTAGCTCACTGGAATACCAGGTTAAAGTTCTCCTTTGCTGGTCAGACATAATGGAAAACAGGCCACTTTACATCACCAGAGTACCACCTTCCAATCTACTACCCTGACCTCAGACCCTTTTTTCACCTTCAGCAACACAACATATACCAAGCTGTGAAATCGGCAGGAACCATAAACTGCTGTCAGAAGAAGAAGATAATAATTACCTTATAAACGTGTGAAGGCAAGTTTGCTCCATCACAATTACATTCAACACAGGATCAAGCACATTGTGCATGTTGATAAACGTAGGCAAGTTTGCTACATTACAATTACATTCAACACAGGATCAAGCACATTGTGCTTGTTGATAAACGTGGGTGGGCAAGTTTGCTCCATCACAATTACATTCAACACAGGATCAAGCACATTTTGCATGCTGATAAATGAGCGGTGTTTTTTGTTGTTGTTGTTGTTGCTAGAGACTAATGAGATAATGGTCATGGACACCCACCTTTGACCTATGTGTCACATCTTCCTTAAGCTCACCTAGAAAAATGGACCAGGTATTAGGTGCCAGTCCTAGCAAGACAAGACCTGCCGCTTTCGACACGAGTCCTGCTAGTATGAGGGTCGTATCTCGCAGTGACGTCAATCTTTTCAAAAGAGGCAGCAACACCAGGACGGCGAAACCACGTGTAAAGTTGGCCCCACCTTTGAAGTACCCGTATGTTGTATAGGACCAGCTCCTTGGGGCACGCTTCAAGTATAACAACAGTATGTCGGATTCACCTGTATAAGAAAGGAAAAGAATTATTTTATGCAACAGGTTCTTAAAAGAATTTACCAACACAACTTCTCAAATGATTTGTTACATAGTAGATAGCATCTGTTCAGTGCGTTCGCTAAAAATCTAATTTATCTCCCCTTCTCTCCATCATATCCACTCCTCTTGTTAAATGGTGTTTCTGTTTCAGGCACCATGGTTTAGTCTGGCATTTCACAAAAAGTAAAAATGTCAGATGCTGGTTGATCATTACCACCATACCTGCTAGAATAATCTAAATTTACGTGGCTGAGTAATTTCGAAACATTTAGAAATTAAACTGAACAATGGACTTGTTAGGGTGGAGGGTGTAGATATATCAAATAGTCTGTACAAAAACTCTCTTTGCCAAATGGGATATTACATCCCTTATTGAGAAAGTATACCGGTATATATGCGTATTTTACAAAAAATTAGGCTAAACTCCATGAAATATAGAGGATTTATAGTTTAAACATCCTCCCTTTTTATACTGTCAATAAACTTATCAAAATTAGTATCTTCTAATTTGTGAACATGAGATGGACGTTATGTGAAAGATCAAATATGTAGAATTTTACCAATATAATACTAGGTGTTTGATTAATTCTTCTTTTCTTGTAGACTAACTTCTAACTAGACATTCATTGTAATATTAAGTGCATGTGGGTTGATAATTTTTCTTTTCTGCTTTATTAACTCCTAACTAGACGGTCAACCAAACTTAAAAATAATGCTTATAAAGTTATAAGTAAAACATTTATTCATTTCATCTAAACTTACATTTGATAGGTTTGATCGAGGTTGAGCCAGTAAAGCAAGATTACTATTGCTGATGTTTAGACATTGCAATGTATGCACTTGTCATCATTTATTAGGCATGCACATGTATGCTATTTCTGCAAACTCCTTATAACTTAACTAACAATAAAGTTACTAGGATTTTCAGTGATCCACACTGTCTTGACAGCAGTCTTGAGGCAAAGGTTGACTCAGTCAGCTGGACATCTGCCCAATGCATACAAGCTAATTAAATATGCTTTTCAGATAGAACTCAGCCTTACATGTGGTACTTTAATACGGAGTTTCTCAGCCTTACATGTGGTACTTTAATACGGAGTTTCTCAGCCTTACCTGTGGTACTTTAATACGGAGTTTCTCAGCCTTACCTGTGGTACTTTAATACGGAGTTTCTTAGCCTTTACCTGTGGTATTTTTATGTCGTATTTAGTGTAGCCCTGACATGTGGTATATTTAATGTGTGCTGGCATCCAATTTAAAATATGGTTCATATTCTGCGTGCAGTTATCCAGTCTTACCTATATACACAATTACTCAATCTTACCTGTAGTACACAGTTAACCAGTCTTACCTGTAATACACAGTTAACCGTCTTACCTGTAGTACACAGTTTACCCGTCTTACATGTAGTGCACACTTAACCAGTATTAACTGTAATACACAGTTAACCAGTCTTACCTGTAGTACACAGTTAACCAGTCATACCTGTAGTCACTGTTAACCACTCTTACCTGTAATACACAGTTAACCAGTCATACCTGCAGTCACTGTTAACCAGTCTTACCTGTAATACACAGTTACTCAGTCTTACCTGTAATACACAATTAATCAGTCATATCTATAGTCACTGTTAACCCGTCTTACCTGTAGTACATAGTTTATCGGTCTTACCTGTGGTGCACAGCTGCAGTATGTCCAGCACCAAGATCAGCAGGGTGAGATGCAGCTTGACGCGTGCTTCGCGTGGGGTGATGACGAATCTCCACAAGTCACGCACCGGCCTGAAGCAAATTCCACTGCAGCATATAGTGCAGGAATCGGTGACTGACTTATCGTTGGTAACCGGTTTAATATCCGGCAGAATGACGAGAGAGTATAGCAGTGTTATAGCCTGGAATAGGTCAATAGAGTTACTGATCAATGGCTTACTAGCAAATCAGTATGAATTACTGTGTGGTATGACTGTATAAATGGCATTCTAGAAAATATGTGTGTGTCTTTGGTGTGTGTGTGTGTGTGTGTGTGTGTGTTATGTGCAAAGTTAATGAATTTATTATCAAATTAATGAACCTAACCCCATCTGTACAAGATGTTATAACGTGAGAACGAGAAATCTTTGTCAAACTAAAAGTATCTCCTTAATTAACAGTTTTATGTATTACCCACACTGTTATCGGATTTGTCAGTGTATGCGTTAATAGCTACTGAAAACCGCCCGCACTGGTATGGTTCTCACGTATCGCTGTAGCTGATTTTGCAGAGAGGACTGGTGGTGAGGGTAGAAGGCGTGACTTTTCGATACAAAAATATCTGTGTGCGAATCGCTCTCTCTCTCTCCCTCTCTCTCTCTCTCTCCCTCTCTCTCTCTCTCTCCCTCTCTCTCTCTCTCTCTCTCTCTCTCTCTCTCTCTCTCTCTCTCTCTCGTTTGTAAATCATCTCTTTTGTTTTTTGAAATATGTCCGAACATGCCTTGAAGCAAATCCCCAGTTTAATCAAACTAAACCCTCTCCGAAAAGACAGCCATACTTGGTCGCAGTCACTGACCATCTCTTAACACCCTTCTGACCACTCCTCGACACTAGGGCCGGCAATCAACTCAGCTCTACTTTGCTTTCTCTAAGCCAGTTTTAGTTTAAGGTTCACTAAATATTATTTTAAAATTTGAATTTAACTTCTGATTTTTATTTTATATTATGCGCATTGGGGATGGTGGGAAAATTGCTATTTATCTTTGGTGGGGCTTATTATACATCTTTGTCCTCTAAGTGCTCGATAAAGTCGTAAAGTTGGTTACATGAACATTTACACTTTCTAATTGTCTATTCTAAAGTTGTGTCACTGACACCTTATTTCCTATTAATTAGTTATTTGACTGCCACTTTTAGTTTAAATATTAGTGCTTGACCTTTTCTATTTTTATTTAAATAGTTAGGTCTGACAACTGTGATCTACTTCAGTAAGCTCTAGCATACTCTTTACTTGTTTACTCCGATTTACAAAAAGAATTTCGACATAAGCAGTGTCCAAGGTCGGGTCACACTGACATTAAACAAGCAATATAATATTTAAGTTTAGAAATAGGGATAGGCAAATAATAAAGATGTATGTGATGATATTGGTATTACTACTTCTAATGAAGATCATGAAGATTATAGTGACGACGAAAATAATAATTGACGACGAGTAAATGATGATGATAAGATGGTGATGACTAATGGTGATTGATGATGATGATGATGTAATGGATTTCTCATTCTCTGGTCCCCCAAATTCCAAAATGTTAGAAAATATAACTGAGTTGTACCTGGAATCCAAGGCAAATGCCGAACACTGGTATATAGCCCAGCGTGTCTACAAGACGACCGGACACAAACACGCTTATGGTACCAGCGAGAAATGTGGCTGCTTCTGCGATGCCGACCCGCATCATGCGAGCCTCAGGCATTGCCAGGTGCGTTAGGTACGTGTAACATGCCATTAGAACAGCAAGATAGCTTCCTCCAGTACCTGAAAAAACCTGAGGGTGAAGGCCACTTGAGTGCACAGGAAGTGTTAATAAATATGTACGTAGTGAAGGTGAGAAGGAAACATTGCAACATTGGAACATGCATGATTCCAGAGAAGTGTGTAGCATGCGAGAGACAATTCAAGAATCGGCCACCCGACATAATAATATTCAAGTCCAAGTTCCATAAATATTTTATTAAGTGTCAGTGTGGTCTGGTCCGCATGACCATGTTGCTAAGCAGGCTTTTGCTAATTGATGAAATTAAGAGCCACTGTTTGGTTTTTATTATTCAACTCAAAACTGTGTGTATAAGAAATTTTTGAAGTGTCCAGAAACATTCAGAATTATTTTGAGATCTGATTCACAATATCCCATAAAGTACAAAATCACATTTACCATCACATAGACTCATGATTCCCTGAAACTATAAACGTGTTAAATCATACTCACCATCACATAGAGATCTGATTAATTATATTTCATAAAATTACACTCACCATCATAATGAGAAGAAATTTATAAGTGATCACTAATCTGATCCCTTATAAAACACTAATGTTGCAGGTACTAATAAAAGTAAAAAATGGAAAGTGCATCACAGTGATATTGTTTTGGTGTGAATTTAGAAGCCAATCACCTAATTCAATGTTTATTTGTGATAACCTGATTGCATCCATTGAGAGTTGGCAGTGAGTTTGTGTTTGTGTTTGCAATGTACTGTAGAGTTGCATTGCATTTTGTTTGTGCATATACATGGTGCTTGACACATAGACAGCCAGACAATAGTGTTACATCATGGGTCTGTAATTGGCAAAGTTAATAAAGACTTTGAAGAATTTAATGAAAATGTTGGTGCAGAATGAAGAATGAAAGCTTTGAGGGTTGCAGATAAAACTGATACACAGGTGTGAGTCATAACATACAAGCATTTAATCATACCCCACACCCTATCACTCTCTCTCAGATTTGCTCATGCACATAATTGTACCTATGAACTCTCTTCACTAATACATCATTCAGATACATGAAAACCAATGATAAAAGTACAACCAATGAAATTCCATAAGTAAATAAAGACAGTACAATTAGAATCTTCTACATGGAGCCGCAAAGGATTTAATAGTACAAGCTAAACGCTTCATCTAAGGAAGTTTCCCACTCCTACACTATAGCTGGAGGATTTTCTGAAAATGGAGGAGGCAATCATACAAACTTAACTAAACAATTGTAATTACAACATTTTAACTAAAAATATAATAATTAATTATTACTTATGTCATTTGCATTTCATTCATTACATAATACAACCATTTAGCACTGAAGAAATACTCACAGTGCTAAAACATCACAATCATTTAGTACTCAAGAAATACTCACAGTGCTAAAACACTACAACCATTCAGTTTGAAATACACTTTTAAACACTCGTACATGTACTGGTACAGGCAACAAACTGACAAGTGTCAGATTAAAAAATGTTTATTGTAATACCGGTCCGATCATCAGGTAGTCCAGAGACCAGTCCATGTACACTGCATTGACCAAGTTGCAGACAGAATACAGAAGGTCAGTGATGCAAGGGAAGATGACCGGAAGTCGACGACCTACCCTATCCCCCCAGCTGCCCATCCATAGCAAAAGGGATAAGGTAGCCTGGTGAGTAAACAAAGGATGGTTATGTCAATTTGTATGAGGAATGTGGCGATGGTGAAAAGAGGATTGAGGTACTTGTGAAGTTAAATTGTCAAATGCTATAATTTTGATTTCACTATCGTATTTGACTGGTGATAATGTTGCTATACACTATGAATGAGACACTATTAAGTAAAAAGAACAGTATTTAAATGATGCTAAGCAGTGAGATGATATCCTACCACAGCGTGCATAATAGCCCAAGAAAATTTAACAATTTGCACAAACATTGTGAGGAGATGCTCCCACATACATCCGACGAGCTGACATCCATACCCATGAGATGACATACGTATACTATGCAGGCCACATCAACACTCACCGGAACTGTCATTGCAATGTTACTGCGCATGATCCACGAAGATGACAGTTCCTGAACCTCATTCTGCTGGTGTTTGTGTTGTTTAGCAAAGGTGCGGTTGTCCAGGGCAACACAGAATGTTTCATTGTACAGATGCCGGCAGGACTTGTCATATGTCATGGCCTACAGACATACAACAACACGTAGGCATGTATGTATGTGGCACATATGCGCCAAAACTGATTTAAGTATCCGGGATGTAGAAACCACGGACACATTTATCCGGCACTGAAATTAAATATATCAAATGGACTGTCTAGATAGTGCACTGGTCCTCATTTGATGGTCCATGGACTTTTTCGAATGGTCCAGACGAATATTATCCACAGTCATTATTATTGTCATTGTCATTCATAAATTTGGCAAAACTAAGACCTTTATCCGTAACCCAAACAGATCTAAACTAATGGCAATGACAGGATAGAATGTCAAACATAAAGATTCGAACGACTACAGTGCCAATTATTTTTAATCTCTCCACATCTCCAAGAAAAATAAATAAATTGAAAAATAAAGGGGTCCTGAAAATTTTTGCATTGACTCGGTAGCTCACAGAGCGAAACGAGTTTGAGACTCACTGATCTAGACAATAGATGACAAATGGATTTGTCACTGACACATATACAGTCAGTGGTTAATATTGAGTGTTGTTGTCGTCGTCGCCGTTCTCGTTGTGTTGTGTGTGTGTGTGTGCATGAGAGAGAGAGAGAGAGAGAGAGAGAGAGAGAGAGAGAGAGAGAGAGAGAGAGAGAGAGAGAGAGAACAGCTGTGTAAACCTTTGAAAACCTCAATTAAATATAAAATGATGTATTGTACTTTTAGATTTTTATTGATGAGCATTACTTCTTCCACACTAAATTAACAACAGATAAGGAGTTATATAAATAAGCCTTTACAGTATTGGAAAGAAATATATGAGTAAACTAAACAACAATTACACACAGAAACCTTTAAGGAGTCTAAATCTAAGAAAACACGAATACATTAATGATCCAGATTTAATTTATTATGTTGACAAGTTTTAAAACGAATATACGAATTTATACAATAGAGAAACACTTTTCCTATGCCGATTACGTTAAATGAATTTGTAAGTATTGTGAAAATACATAAATGTGTATAATATATAGAGTATTTATTCTTTCTACCATTAATATCTTATCATCACACCTTTAAAGTACGTGACTTAAACAATCATTACGACATATTAATGGAAAATTAATAAAGTACGTGACTTAAACAATCATTATTACATATTAATGAAAAATTAAAATAAAGTAATTAAACACTTAGTGCGTGAAAAAGAGTGATAGAAAGAACATTTCTTGCTTCGGGTGTACGTATTGCAATGACGCACATTTACGTTCTCTCATCTTGAACCGAAAAAACCGTGACGAAAAGAAATTAATCTCACTTTGCTTGCGCATCACGTGGTCAGAGAAGCCAACAAAAAACATTTACTCATTATCAATGCATTTAACGATGCGAAGAAAAGCGATCATTATCTCGAGTAAATTTAAGGAATACAACGACCAAAACAAACATTAGCTCAAAAAACAACAAAGACAACAACCACGACCGCATGTCAATGTAAATAACGTACCAATGATTGGGAGCTTTCACAAACTTTACGAACGCACAACCAGCAGCGTAAAAATACAAATCTAATCACTAGCATTTCAGAAAAAAAATATCCGGTAAATAAAAACAATAATAAAAATAATATGACTCACCATAAAAGCCGAGAAGGTCAGAAATGAAGAGAACATGAACAACAGTAATACCGGCTCAACGGTTATATTTCTCATGCCCGTCCACAGACTTTTGCAGCACGCCTTAGGTGCCATGACACCTCGAGTACTAAACTGTTTTCCGAAACTCTTAGGACGTTAGTTAAAACCAACGACGGGGACGACAGACGAATCCCTCTCCCCCACTCCCCCTCCCCAAGCGCGAAAGCGGCGGAAGCCGGAAGCGCCCCCTCCATGAACAACGACTTAGGACGTCAACGCTAGGCATTTGCGTGCTTGACAACCCGGAGCTTTAAGGCGTTCTGGCTCCACAGGATAAATATAACCAGTTCCACGTATTGTCATACAACCATTTCCTTTAAGCCGCGTATGCCAGCGGTAAATATACTTTGCCTTAATTATAAGAAGTTTCAAGCTGCTATAACACAGAACAAATTATAAAATATATTTAAAAAACAAATTAATCACCTCAAAGGGAGACAAAAAGAAATAGACGATAAAAAGCAAACAGCTATATATGCAAACTTTTAATACTGGTATAACATACCAACTAGGGTGACTAGTGTATGAAAAATAGGAAAGTATTGAAACGTTTATTGTCTTAATTTTTGTTCGTATGATTTCATTGGCCGTGACTTGAAACTCTTATACTGAACAACTAATTGCGTCTCGGGGGTAATGTCCCCTTTATTGCAAGTTCTATCACATTAATTTATCAACAACAATATATAATATGCATTCTCTCAATTTTTCATTCTATTGACAGGCATTTATTGCTAGTCACAAATATATTAGGATAATTTACAATTTAATGGCCTTTCATTAATTATCTGCCCTTTACACACGAATCAACCGCCCGCATCTTACGGCAGTTGCGATTGCTCATGCGGCACTATTCAACAATAGGTGTAACTGGGTATGAATCACGGTTAATTGGCCCCACAGGTCGAATGAGATGTTATCAAAGCTAGCGACCACGGGGTCAATGTCACGTGATGTTGATATGCTTGTCAAGTTAGCCCATTGTTAAAGATCAAACAAACTAATAAAGACTAGTTTACTCAGTGTCCAGAATAGAAGGTCGTGGCAAGGGCAAATAAGATTACTGGAGATCTGAGTTTAACCATTGATCAATGAGAAGGTACTCCTGTTTGCTATATAAGTGTCTGCAAGAACTGAATTAGGAAACATTAGACATAAAATGTCAACTTCATGGCAAAAGGGTACACAAAATACACATTAACGAATAAGACAATATCATTATCACACATACAGAGTACTAGCACACTCTATCGTAAACATGCAACACATGCAAAACGCCAAAGTTAATCCCAAACACTTCCACGCAGATAACTACCCAATAAATATAGACAACATCACCAAATATCAAACAACTTATACACAACATTCCTCAAAAACACAAACAAAATTCCATTAGGATTTTAAAAAAAATAATTAATTAATAATCAATCATTTACAATCACCAAAGGAACACGAACATTGTGTTTTGTTTCCCATACACACCACATAACAAAGCCTCTCTTCAAAGGAAAACACCTTCAACAGTGACCTTTATAACAAGTACTCTTTAAGGTATGTTTTTATGTGGTGAGGTCCCTTTGATCGGCTTGCCGCTTTAGTGAGCGAAGGTTCCCTCCTCCCAGTGGCATGAGTCAGAACACGCCCGGTTAGTTCATTAGCGCCATGATTACATAATAGAGGACAACAGACACTATCTGTGATCTCTTACATAGAAGTTAAAAACAGACAGCACGTGTTTTCATGTATAGATGCAGAATTATTTCTTTGAGCTGCTTAACTTCATGGTTCACTTCAGTGAATTTATATTTATTTATTGAACAATAATAATAAAATGTATTTGTAGGATGAGTTTGCGTTTTTTGGCTTTACACTATCTATCTATCTGTCTGTCTATCTATCTATCTATCTATCTATCTCTCTGTCTGTCTATCTATCTATCTCTCTGTCTGTCTATCTATCTATCTATCTATCTATCCATCCATCCATCCATCTATGGTGGACCATATGCATCATCTGCATAGTTTAGAACCAGGATAGGTCTAGATCCCATATAGCCAGTTAACTTTTATAAATTATGTTTTTTGTTATTAATATAAGCAATTGCTATTTCGTACACACATTACTCTTCATTCTTCTCATTTCATTTTGTGTAGCTTCATCTTTTAATGTTTGCATTGTCTTTGTTTTGTTAAATATCGGAGGTAAACCATGGGGGCTTGAAGCGAGTGGACACAATGTTTACCATCTAGTATTGTTCGTGCGTCAGTCCAACCATACGTACCAGAAAGTTAAGGGTAGAGTTGTGTTCAACACAAGTATTACGTATGTGTGACGTTGACTCCTCTTGCACCATACAGTAAAATTTTACTGTGAACATGAATCTGTAATCACACAGGAGGTTGTGGACAGTTTACAAATGAATGGTGATCTTGTTTGCAAAATATGATACACATGGACTAGTAGTAAGTGTTGTAAAGTGTACCTTAATAATGAGTAATCTGTTCTGTCTGATTTCGTTTTCAATATTATTAACAGACAAACACGATTAGCGAATTAATTTCATATTTGAGCAATTGTCACATTCGTACAAATCAACATGTGAAGCTCGCTGATTAAAATTTTTACTTTCAAACATTACATTTCTGTTTTTTTTAATATTAAATTAGACACATGTATCACAATTTAAACACATAGCGTTATATTTAACGTGTGTCGAAACTTCATCAAAACAGATCACATTGTGTAATTTGCTAATGAAATATAAAAATACATTTCTAAAATAAATTTATGTATTTTGTGTAAAACTTCTTTTCGAAAACTGTTCGTTCCAGATCTTATATAAGTAAGCAAATAAAAGGATTTTGTTTTATTATGTATATTTGTCTTGGAACTAAGTCAGAAACGAATTTTGATTGAGTCATCTTCGTTTATTTCCAGCTTTGATTTAAGGTCTTCACCGTTGCTATATTTTTCTTCCCTTAATTCCACCAGTGACACATTAACTTTAGCAGTGATAGAATCTTCTTCCTTTAATTCCAACTTTGAATTACAATGATGAATAGTGACGTCATTCGCTGCTCGTGTATTGAAGTGTAACCATCTGTCAAATAAATTTGCAAGGGAAATAAATTCACACGAAAGGTAAATAAATCACAGGAAGATTGAACTTAATGCCACAACAAACAAAACAGGGTAAAATAAAAACATTTTAAAATCAAATATTAAAATACTGTTTTCTCTTTGATTAAAGGTATTTCTGAATAGCTAAAGAAACCGATAAGGGAAGCAACAAGTAAAACTATAACGATATGCACCGAATGGTTATATTCGTAGTTATTACATGCAGCTATATTCGCTTATCGTAGGGGGAGTAAATTGTTCAATAAAGCATACACATTAATGTCAATACTGATCCTTCAGATATAGGAGTAACATTGCAGTCAATATTGAATCTATAGATACAGGTACACGCATTGCAGTCAATATTAAATCTAGAGATACAGGTACACACATTGCAGTCAATTGTGAATCTATAGATACAGGTATACGCATTGCAGTCAAAAGTGAATCTATAGATACAGGTATACGCATTGCAGTCAATATTGAACCTTCACATACCAACAAGTTAATAATGTACAATATGAAACCTTCACCTACCCACATGCACATTAAGTCAATATCAAACTTACAGATACAGGCATACATGTTAAAGTCAAGCTCATAACACCAAACAAAGGCTTACATATTAAAGATAACGCGCGCCTGGATAGCACTTTTGGATAGAGGCAACGATTTTATCTAAGGATATTTCTTGACTCGGTATCAGCAAAAACTGTCGTTGAATCTCTTGCATTCGGAATATTTTGAAACCGAAACACTCACAGAAACCGAAACACTCACAGAAACCGAAACACTCACAGAAACCGAAACACTCACAGAAACCGAAACACTCACAGAAACTGAAACACTCACAGAAACCGAAACACTCACAGAAACCGAAACACTCACAGAAACCGAAACACTCACAGAAACCGAAACACTCACAGAAACCGAAACACTCACAGAAACCGAAACACTCACAGAAACCGAAACACTCACAGAAACCGAAACACTCACAGAAACTGAAACACTCACAGAAACCGAAACACTCACAGAAACCGAAACACTCACAGAAACTGAAACACTCACAGAAACTGAAACACTCACAGAAACCGAAACACTCACAGAAACCGAAACACTCACAGAAACCGAAACACTCACAGAAACCGAAACACTCACAGAAACTGAAACACTCACAGAAACTGAAACACTCACAGAAACCGAAACACTCACAGAAACTGAAACACTCACAGAAACTGAAACACTCACAGAAACTGAAACACTCACAGAAACTGAAACACTCACAGAATGATGCAGAAGCATATCACCACGAGTCCAGCTGCTATCTGGAAACACAGTCCATCGTAAATGTCGAGCGTCAAAGGGTAGATCCCGTTGAAGAGCAGGGTTGATACAAAGGTCACCACGCTTTCTGTCGAAGCCACAATACCGAAAAGACGACCTGTCAAAACAAAGTGAACTGTAAGGGATTCGCAGTATGTGGCTTCAGAAAACATATTTAATTTGAAGATACAGCGATGTTTACAGCCATCACCGGTAGAGGTGAAATGACGTGAGCAACAGCTTCTGACGTATGTGAACATTTCGCTTTTCTTCCGGTACGCTGTCATTCGTCAATCAGGTCTGTCATAGCCACATGTTCGGGTCAGCGTCTCGTCATGAGTTCGACTGCAGTTATATTTCGTTTGTCAAGTAGCCCACCGTATTGCGACATTGACAGTTGCTCACTTCATATGAGCAGGGCACAAGTCGACGTCATCACGTGATTATTAAAAGTTTCCATTATGAAGTATTTCAGTACCTTAACAATTAACAGATTTGTACAAACTCGGTCTCACGAAGCGTATCGTTATTTGTTGGTTTATTTTCATCATTTTTAAAATTTAAACTCTGTGCAATACAAAGTAATGTATTCAGTGTTGTTTCAACGCTGTATAATGTCCTTAATCGAAACAGAACCACAGTGGGAACAGACATGTGCATCAAGGTTTGTTAGTACACTCAGTTCTCAGTGCAACATGTCTAAGAGGCTAATTATATCGTAAGACGGGTGTTCAGTCATCAGTTGAAATGATATATGTTAATACAATTTGCTAGGCGAACATACCTAATCTAAGATTATCGGCTTGTAAGTTTAAGGGATGTTTTGTTTGTGGTATGATAGATGACGTTATGTGATACTTAACCGCAACAAACATGTAGGATTTTGGCATCCTTTCAGAGAGTACATTCGTTCAGTAATTATTTTTTCTATAAGTTTTCTATGCGGTTAATTAATTCATTATTGTATATTACATTCTGTCAGGAATTGTCTGTCACTTTCTTTTATTTGACTGGGGAAAAAGTTACCTTGCTCGTCTGTTTGTACTAGAGCAGCCATTGACGATCTAAGCCCCGCGGATGGGAAACCTTGCAACATTCCAACCGCCAAAACTGAAATTGTGAAAGTAAACAATCATAACGTAGGTCTCTCTCTCTCTATATATATATATAGCTATATATACACAAAACTTGATGGACAAGATAGGAAATTTAAGATAAATGTAAGAAGTATAATTCAACAGATGCAGGTAGTTTATTTTAAACTTTGAAAATCAGAGTAAAACGACAGCAAGCAATAATATGAGCGTAATAATATTAATCTTTAAAGCAAGCCCCCCCCCCTCCCTCACTGTATTTAGCAATGAAACATGTAGAAGTGAACTGCACTGACCCTAGACAAAACAGAGTTCAATGTCTAAGGATTTGAAAGTATATTTAATCCATTTCTTGTGCGCAAATATAATGATTGTAAACCTATCCCCGCATTTAAGAGCCGCATTTTGTGATAATACGGACCCGTGCTAGTAGTATGATTGGTTATGCTTCATGTGGGGGGGCGGGAAATACTACACACACGGGCACGATTTTTTAAATTACATTTATATTCAGACACGTTTTTTTTTCCCTTTCCTTAAGCGTCGTAATAACTGAGCATTATTCGATAAGTACTGACATCTAGGTCTCGAGTAATAGACTTTGACCTACTGAGCCAGTCTTTTTCTCAAGCTGACCTAGAAAAGTTGACCAGGTATTAGGTGCCAGTCCTAACAAGACGAGACCCGCTGCCTTCGACACGAGTCCAGCTAGTATAAGGGTCGTATCTCGCAGTGACGTCAATCTTTTCAAAAGGGGCAGAAACACCAGGACGGCGAAACCACGAGTAAAGTTGGCCCCACCTTTGAAGTACCCGTACATTGTATAGGACCAGCTCCTTGGGGCACGCTTCAAATATAACAACAGTATGTCGGATTCACCTGTGCAAGAAAGGAAAAGAATTATTTGACATAACAGATTAAAAAAAATAATTACCAATACAACTTCCCAAATGGTTTGACACATGTTAGAATTACGTCCCTTTGGGCAATTCAGTTTACGGAAATGAGGCTTAAGTTGAGAGGCACGTTTCAAAAGTAAAGACAATATGTAGGATTAAATGGCTGTCTTCAAGATGGCACACGTTTAAAAAGTAAAGACAGTATGTAGGATTAAGCGGCTGTCTTCAAGATGGCACACGTTCTCTACACGCTCTTCTAATTTCTTGTTTTGTAAAGGTCACCTGTTTTGCAATCTTATATTTGACTGACCGGCTATTCTCCCGTTTTAAATTGGTTACATATTTACAGTCTTATATTTGACTGAACAGTTCCTCATTTTGAAAAGACCCTTGTTTAAGAGTATTACATTTGACTGATTGACTTATTTTCTCGTTTTGAAAAGGTCACGTTTAACAGCATTATATTTGACTGATTGACTTATTTTCTCGTTTTGAAAAGGTCACGTTTAACAGCATTATATTTGACTGATTGACTTATTTTCTCGTTTTGTAAAGGTCACGTTTAACAGCATTATATTTGACTGATTGACTTATTTTCTCGTTTTGAAAAGTTTTCATGTTTTGCAGTCTTTAATGTGACTGATCGTGACATGTGATTGTTAGTCTTGAGTAATGTGATATTTTAATGAGATTTTGTAGTCCGTCTTACGTAATGTGGCAATTTACTGCGCCCTACTTTCAAAATTGCGTTATGGCCGGACACCATATTTTCCTTTATAGTTTTCAGCAGTTGCTTAACTCATACATAAGTAATGCTCTTTTCTCTTCTCCCTGGATTGAGGTATATAATTTTGTTGTTCTTCTGTTTCATTGTAGTACGCATTTAACCACTTCTACCTGTAGTCAATGTTAACCAGTCTTACATGTGGTGCGCAATTAACCAGTCTTACCTGTAGAATGCAGCGAACCACTTCTACCTGTAGTCAATGTTAACCAGTCTTACCTGTGGTGCGCAATTAACCGGTCTTACCTGTAGTGCACAGCTGCAGTATGTCCAGCACCAATATTAATAGGGTGAGATGCAGTTTGACGCGTGCTTCGCGTGGGGTGGTGACAAATTTCCACAAGTCACACACCGGCCTGCAGCAAACACCTTTGCAGCAAATGGTACAAGAATCGGTGACCGACTTATCAGTGGTAACCGGTTTAATATCCGGCAGAATGACGAGTGAGTACAGCACTGCTAAGGCCTGGAATAGGTCAGTAGAGTTACTCATCAATAACTTTCTATTGCTCTTACGTCGATACGATTACGTCATTAAGTGATAATTATTATGGCGCTCACTAAGTGTTAAAGAGAATATTTATAAAATTGTTCTTTTTTAAAATTTGTTTAATTTTCATAATTTACTTTGTATTTTTTCTATATTAATTTTCTGGGTATTTTGATTTCGTTGGTTTTCTGCCATTGCGAATGGTTCACTTATTTTTCACAACATTTAAAACCCACCACCATCATGCTGCTACTAAAGATATGGATAATGATTGCAATGACAATGACATCACCATCATCGTCGTCGTCGTCATGTAAGTGGATTTCTCATCCTCTGTTTCCATAAAGTCTGAAACATTAAATTGTACTGTACCTGGAATCCAAGACAAATGCCGAAGACCGGTACATAGCCCAGCGTGTCTACAAGACGGCCCGACACAAACACGCTTATGCAACCAGCGAGAAAGGTGGATGCTTCGGCAATGCCGACACGCATCATGCGAACCTCTGGTGCCACCAGGTGTGTCAGGTACGTGTAACATGCCATTAGAGCAGCAAGATGGCTTCCTCCAATACCTGAAAAAACCTGAAGGTGAAGATCACTTTGTGTAAACTCGGAAATTTCTTTTGTGACAAATCTCTGGGCACATTTCACTAGTTATGATTATTATTTATTAATTAATAACACATAACTAATTACAAGTGATCAACACTCTTAATTTATTGTTAATAATAATTCTCCCACAAAACCAACCTGTCTCTAACTTGTTGGATTATGTAGGTGTCGTAAGACTCTACTCTTTACACAATAACAAGATAAACATTTTACTGTCTGTGACACGGGCACGCCGTTTATTTAAATATTATTATTAATTAATCTTACATAACTAATTTCTTATATTGATGAGAATATTAATTTTATTTTCATAATGATCCTCCAACAGACACCACTCGTTTCTCACTTAGAAGATATTTTGGCATCGTACGCTACAGGTACACTAACAGAACACTACCAGTACAAAACAGGTACACTACCAATACTCTAACAGTACACTACAGGTAAACTACAGGTACACTACCAGTACTCTTCAGGTAAATTACATGTGCACTAAGCTACCCTACCAGTGATCTACAGTTACATTTCAAGTCTACTACCAGTACACTACAAGTACACTCCCAGTACACTACCGGTACAATACACGTACACTACCCAAACACTACCAGTACACTACAGGTACACTACCGGTACAATATACGTACACTACCTAAACACTACCAGTACACTAAAGGTACACGACAAATACAGTACCAGTACACTATAGGTACACTACAGCTACACCTAGTACACTACCAGTAAACTACAGGTACACTGCCAGTATACTACTAGTACACTACCAAGTCTATACACACTCGTACACGTACTATGCATACAAAAATTGACAACTGTCAGATTAAAACGTTTATCATGATACCGGTCCTATCATCAGGTAGTCCGGAGACCAATCCATGTACACTGCATTAACCAAGTTGCAGACAGAATACAGAAGATCAGTGACGCAAGGGATGATGACCGGAAGTCGACGACCTACCCTGTCTCCCCAACTGCCCAGCCATAGTAACAGGGATACGGTAGCCTGGTGAGTAAACATAGGATGATAAGTCGATTTGTATGAGGTAAAAAGAGGATTATGGTTCTTGTGGAAATTGTCAATGCTGTTGTTTTGTCGCACAATTTTGACGATGATATAATAGATTTTATACGAGGACAAATTTAACAAGTGTCAACAGAACACATGTTTGACATCAGCTAGAAATAAGATGGTATTACAATCACTCAGTAGGGAATAAACTCAAGAAAGATTATTTAGGAACATAATGAGATGGCTCATTCGAGCATACACATGAGATGGCATATATACCCACTAGATGACATACATATCCTCTAGATGACATACGTATCCACTAAATGACATATTTACACACTAGCTCTTATACATACCCACTAGCAGATATACGTACCCACGAGATGATATACATATCCACGAGCTGACATACATACCCACGAGCTGACATACATACCCAAATTTAGAATCACAAAGTAAACACGCAACAAACAAATAAGTCTATTCGTTAGTTTTTCGAATCAAACCACTCGCTTCTTAGTTTAACCGCAAGACGAAGGCACATTTATTCAGTACATAATTTCATGTACATAAAAGCATATCCCTTTGAGTTTGGTAAACATTTTCTAAGTCCAGTAAGAGTGAGTTGTCACGATTTAATAATACACAACCCGACTGAAAAGAACACCTATTCACTTAATTGAACTAAGCGATAGTCATCAAATTTGTCATTATTGTGTCATGTTAAATACAAGTTTATCTATCGCCCCTGCTAATATATTTAACTGAGGTATATTAAAGTATAGTTGTGTCTTGAAATGTTTGGATACATGATCAAAGAGTGAAATGTAATTTCCTATTTAGTGAAAATTTATAATGTTGTCTGTTACCTGCAACATATAATAACGCTCTTTAGGGCGTCACTGAATGAGATGACGATAAATGGCCAGCACACGACACTTAATACGCAGTCCACACCACCACTCACCGGCACTGTGATTGCGATGTTACTGCGCATGATCCACGAAGACGACAGTTCTTGGACCTCATCCTCTTGGTTCTTGTATTGTGTGGCGAAGGTACTGTTGTCCAGGGCGACACAGAATGTTGCGTTATACAAATGCCGGCAGGATTTGTCGTACGTCAGGGCCTGCGGACACACAAGTGGAGTGTGTATCTGGCAGATAACATGCCACGTGGACAATTTTATCTGGCATTTACATACCAATCGTGGTTGTGCATATCCAGTATGCACAAAAGAAATGAGCTTATACATTCGAAACATATATAAGAACTGAAGTTATTTGTCTAGTAAATATGTAACAAATGGACTTGTGTCAATGGATATATCCGCCGGATATCAATGGTTAATTTATTCCTTACGATTATTCATAGGGATAGAAGCCTGATTGCTGCTTCCAGTGGATCCACTCAGTGAGTCGAGGAACCACGTCTTGTTTGGAAGGATCATCAGTTTCACGAGCAGTCTTCAGAAGGAAAACCATTCCTCCGTCCAATTAGATTTTGCTATATACAGGCTGCTTCTGGCTCTCTTTGCGTCACCCAGAGGACCAGACAGCGATTGCTGGATATGTGCCTTGCATGATGTTACCCCAGTGCGCCTCGTTAGATTGCAGTCTATCTTTAGAACTTCAATCCAGAGGGGAGAATAAAAAAGGCCTGCCTGGTTAATTAAATTTCGTTTGATTTTGCTACTCCTCTGAATAACCACTAGTTGCACCACTGGGCTGAGTAAAGTTCACTTGTAAACTAGGGAAAGGATGCTTTATGTGACTAAATGTTAATGTCTGTGACCTGAGCGGTCATCACCTGTTCATACAGTTGTACACTCGAGTTATTTTGAGAGTTATCTTTTTGAGTCGGTTTTACAGATCGCAGTCTTTTCAGGACAGATCTAACAATTTTCCTGTTTTACAGATCGCAGTCTTTTCAGCACAGATCTAACAATTTTCCTGTTTTACAGATCGCAGTCTTTTCAGGACAGATCTAACAATTTTCCTGTTTTACAGATCGCAGTCTTTTCAGCACAGATCTAACAATTTTCCTGTTTTACAGATCGCAGTCTTTTCAGCACAGATCTAACAATTTTCCTGTTTTACAGATCGCAGTCTTTTCAGCACAGATCTAACAATTTTCCTGTTTTACAGATCGCAGTCTTTTCAGCACAGATCTAACAATTTTCCTGTTTTACAGATCGCAGTCTTTTCAGCACAGATCTAACAATTTTCCTGTTTTACAGATCGCAGTCTTTTCAGGACAGATCTAACAATTTTCCTGTTTTACAGATCGCAGTCTTTTCAGCACAGATCTAACAATTTTCCTGTTTTACAGATCGCAGTCTTTTCAGCACAGATCTAACAATTTTCCTGTTTTACAGATCGCAGTCTTTTCAGCACAGATCTAACAATTTTCCTGTTTTACAGATAAAAGAAATATAAGTTTTGATTCTCCGGCCCATGTGCTGAGGATGCTCAGCTTTGTTCCTCACCGTCAAAAACGACAACTCCTCACTATCATGCACATATGATATTCAGTCTTTCATGTCCAAAGGTCATTGATGCATGTCAGGGAGGCAGTCATGACTACCATTCATGGAAGCAGGATAATCAACCATTCATGTTTACCAGTCGTGCGTACATGACAATTAGGTAGTCATGTCTACCTGTCGTGCATACATGATAATTAGGTATTTATGTCTACCTGTCTTGTATACATCTAAAGGCTGCCATTCTTGCCCATCGCCCAAGCTAACTCAAAATAAAATTCCAGGATTTGCGGTGAACAAAGTCAATGCTGTTCGTTTACAATCTTCATATCTGCAACACGCACAACAGATAACGTAAAAGAATACACATCATAATATAATACCGTCAAACGCTTGCTATCTTTTGAGTCGATGACGTCACTCGTGCATTGCAAAACACATTTTCTCCATTCAGCCCTGGTTTGCAGTGCCTCATAGTGCCTCACAATGCCTCATAGTTCAGACTTTTGGGTGGCTTTCATAGCATATGTTATATTTCGAGAAAAGTTTACTATTTTTTTAAGTAACATTCCTGTTTTCTTGATAACCAAAATCTCTCTGCTCCCCCCTCCTCTCTCCCTAAAAAAGAAAAACACACTTGCACGTTTGTTTTAATTTTCTTTGGGAATGCTTAATTTGGAGATGACACACGACATTTCTATTGCAGTTAAATATTTATTAATAACAAACAAATATCCGCACGTCATCACACGTCATCACACGTCATCACACTCATCCGAAAGTTTATTGTACATCAGCAGTATATAGTGCGTACTACGTCACCCTGAGTTAGGCCGTAGCTCCGATAGTGACTGACTCTTGCTGAAGTGTAGGTGGATGGGTGGGTAGGGTGGATGTCCTGATTAGAACGCTCGATGGACTCAGGACGATATTGGAATGTCTACACACGTGACTCCTCAGGTAACCATGTTTTCAGTGATAAACAACCCGAATGCTGCAGATGTCTATATAGAACACTGAAATATTTCTCTGTGTTGTTTGAAGAAAATGAGACGAACCGAGATGAAAAAGGAATTGAATATCTCTCCTACTGAGACGAGAAATAGGCCAAAAGTTGCAAATAACGCCCTAGAGCTCGTCTTAAGCACTCTGTATCTAATTCAGTTAACTCTGACAATTCGTTCAAAGTTACCTTCATGTAACTGCAATCTAAACGCCAGAGAGTACATAAGCGAGTGCACATAAATACTACTGACAGTTTTCAGTGACATTTTCTTGACACGTAAACACACTGACGTGTGATTGTTTTCAGTGACGTTTTCACAATTTGAGTAGTTCTGAGATTTTAAAATAACATATTTATGTGCAATTGTAATCCATAATGTTATGATAACATGCGTATTTGTAAAACGTTTTAAGTGAGTTGAAAAATAGACACAAAGATAAGAAAAATAGGTTATCTAACGGAAGGTGAGTGGAAGTTGAGATTTGTGAGAAAAGCGGCGAGTGTTGATGCAAGCATTATTGTTGTTTGAGTTTTAGTTGGATCTCTACACATAGCTTGGTTATTGATGTGCAGTCATCCGAAACAACGTGTCCATTTCAGTCTAAACCCAATTTTGGATTAGATTGGCGTGTTGACAAGATACAGGTGTAAAAGATGCAGAAAACCATGCATATTAATTAGTTATCGATTAGTTCTAGTTGTATCCTGTAATTATATTGATTGAGAAAGTTATTGCTGAGTGGGACCTTGAGTGTTTCCCAAATGATCAATATGACAGTTATTGGTAATATGTATCCAATAGTCCATACGTTGTACCAGCGTTTTAGTATAAAATAAAACATTGAAGTAATAATATTATTATACTGTCACCCCAAGTTCCTCCGCGGCATACGTTATAATGGGAAAACAACACTCTCTCACTGTTCATAATGTTATATCATAGAGAGAAACATTATTTTCACGCACAAAATGTAGTCATAGAGACAACATCATCTCACTGTAAATACATTGACATCACACCACCAAATGCAAACTCGAACTCATCACAAACGTATCTACGGTCACGAAGGGAAACAACTATTAACTTGATTAAAGTTTAAGGAAAATAGCTACGTAAATAAATATTTATTGACCGCAAACATGAACCAGACAACAATTATCTGGTGTAAATTTATAACATAACGACAAGAAAATAAATATTTGCTGCCCACGAACATGAACCAGACAACAATTATCTCGCGTAAATTTATACTTTACTGACAAAAAAACATCCCAGACATTAGATCTCCGTAAGCGTAAAGAACATAAACAACCTCGATCTTATGTCGACGTAAAGAACGTATCAACAAAATGGAGCTTTCACTCACATTACGAATACACAACAAATACGAATCGAATCGTGCATTGGCTCACCAGCATTTCCCAAAGTAACTGAGGTAACTCATTTCACTCACCATAAATGCCGAGAAGGTCAGAAAGGAAGAGAACATGAACAGAAATAATACCGGCTCAACGGTTATTGTCCTCATGCCCGTCCACAGACTTTTGCAGCAAGCCTTAGGCGCCATGGCTTTTCGTGATCACGTGTCCATTGAAACTGACGGCGTCGACGCCAGGTATTTGAGTGCTTGATAACTCTAAGCACTAGGACATGCTGACGCCATAGCATAAAGATAGACAGCACCACAAGTTATCATGACACTTTACACACAGTTAAACTACAAACGCCTATACTAAAACTACAAACGCCTGTACTAAAATTACACACGCCTGTACTAAAATTACACACACCTGTACTAAAATTACACACGCCTGTACTAAAACTGCACACGCTTGTACTAAAACTACACACGCCTGTACTAAAATTACACACACCTGTACTAAAATTACACACGCCTGTACTAAAACTGCACACGCCTGTACTAAAACTACACACGCCTGTACTAAAACTACACACGCCTGTACTAAAACTACACACGCCCGTATTAAAAATACATACCCCTATACTAAAACTACACACGCCTGTACTAAAAATACATACGCCTGTACTAAAAATACTCTGTCTCGCTTCAAGCCAAATTCTGTAACACAGGACATTAATTAAAACTCACAAAACTACTTTTTTTTTTGTAAAGAAGAGAAAGAAAAGCAAAGAAAGGGAAACAACTCCAAAAATTACAAAAAGCAAAAAATGGAAGAAATCAAGAAGAGAAGACAAGTACGGCAAAAAGAAAACACCACTTGTCATTACTGTCACAGTAATATAGCACGTCAAGCAGAGAGTTGAACCTATCAAGATGCGATTCACAAAGAAAAGACAGTGTTTGCATGTGGACGTCCATTGCTGTGACGTACAATTGCTAAATAAAAGCAAACAAGAGCGCAGCTGGGTATTGTCATCTCGAAGGGATTTGCTAACAGATTATCTTGTCAAAACGACCCCCCTCCACCCCCCAAAAAATAGAATGTCTCTTAGATGCATGTATATCTGACTCTTATTTATATTGTACTGACCGACATTTTTTAAAACCTATATCTATTTGTTAATTAAGCGAAAAAATATAAGGGAAACAACAGAAATAGCGCTTTATTTATCACGAGAGACTTAAGTGTTTCATGGAATCAATTCATCTCTGTTTTGCGTGTGTGCGCGCGTTGTGTGTGTATTAATATATGTATATTGCTGTGATCTCTTTCTTTCGCGTAACTACTCTACGTCCCCGTCACACCCACGTTTGAATTACGCACGTCTTGTACGTCATTTATTATTTCAGTTCCCACTAAAACTCAGGAGAAGGAGTTATTCTTTGTCTAGACCAGCACTCTGGGTGCCAAGTACCCCAACGTCTACGCACCACGCCATTAGTGGAAGGAAAGCGTCAGCCGCCTTAAGCTGCTCATGGACACAAAAGAAGCCGAGTCTCAAACATTCGTATGATGTGTAATAACATTTTCTCTGTGAACTGCAAACCGTACTGTGTTCTTTCTCTAGTAATGCCATCCAGTGCCGTACTCCTGTGTTTAAGCTATATTGAATAACTGCGACCTATTAAACTATCGACGGCCTGACCTAGTACTTGTAATTTGTTATCTCTAGGATTGAAAACGGAATGCGTTTAGAAGAGACACATATAACTTGTTTCTTGTTAAGTTTAACATTTTCTAAAATGCAGATTTAAAAAAAAATGTTTTCATCTTTCAACTTTCTAAGAAGCGAAAATTAATATCAATGCCCGTGATTTGAAATAGTTTAAACTATAACTTTGGTGGTTATAGGTTAATCCGATATCATTACAAACACCTTTTTCATGACAATTTGATTTCATTTTAAATGATTGTGTGATTCTGTTATTACTCTACTGTGTTCTTGTATATTTAATTTATCAGAATACCTGTTAATTTATTAAGAGTGATATTTACAGTGTACAATTATCAGTTGAGAAGTCTGCAAGTGGAGACTATCAGTTACTGTAAGTTGAAAAGTATGACAATTTATTGAGCTGCACATGCGAAAATATTTCTTGATGAATAAAAGGTTTGGAATTGAACTTTCATAAAATTAGAAAAGACAGTTAGGCTGTGTCTTTAGAACGTCTTGCCAACAATGTGATTTTTTTAAAAGACAGATTACTCTTGTAAGCAAAAGGATATAGCAGTTATTTCCCTTTTGCTTTCAGTAAAGCTAATTCGACGTGGGCAAACAAACACTACATCGCGCGAAAGCGGCGGAAGCCGAAAGCGCCCCCTACATTAGCAAGTAAGCTTGTCTTTCGTCCGCCCGTCATCTACCTAAGAAACTGCAGTTTGAGGTCTGGTCCTTGCACGAAGTTTATCCACAATATGGCGGCTTTTGGAGGCACGAAGGTCGTTGAGGAATAGAAACCTCCCTGTTTTCTAGTGCCAGGACTGCGCACAATTTTGTCTATGGGTAGCGGCATGCTTATCAAAGGTGGTCTACCCTGGATAGTCGTTCTATTATAGGACTATATTGTATTATGTTATATTATAGGACTATATTGTATTATATTATAGGACTATATAGTTTTATGTTATGTTATAGGACTGTATGTGTCCTATCTAAATAACCCGTGGTGAATAGTATTGTACATCTGGCGGTCCTATTCTCATGTTGAAGAGATGATTAACTGCTTCAGAATACCGACATGTTTTAAGAAAACCTCATGTTTTCTGTAATATAGTTTAGATTTTAGAGCATACTCTCTGGTCACTTTATCACTTGACCACTGCCTCTCGCTGCTAAAAGTAAGTATCGCGACGTCTGTTCGTGTGTCACAGTCCCAAAATAGTAACATGACATTGTGTTTGCCACAATTATGTCTCTCTGTGAACAGGTCACGCGACGGTGTATATGTGCTAATAATGTCTTGTGAACAGGTTGTGCGACGGTGAGGATATGCTTATATCTCTTTATGAACGGGTCACGTGACAGTGTAGATGCGCTAATAATGTCTCTTTATAAACGGGTCACGTGACAGTGTAGATGCGCTAATAATGTCTCTTTATGAACGGGTCACGTGACAGTGTGGATGCGCTAATAATGTCTCTTTATAAACGGGTCGCGTGACAGTGTGGATGCGCTAATAATGTCTCTCTATGTATAGGTGAATTATTGAACTCGTCTTTATTGAGTATGCATTATAAAGTAATAATCACAAGTGTACAAACTATCCGTACACACAGTAAAAGTATTGTAGCACCAATCCAAACAATTTTGCAAAGTGTGACCATGCGCTAAAATGATTGGCTATACCAATCGAATATGCTGCAACATATACTAACTACATGAACAACACTCATAAGACCGCACACTTTGACCGTGATAAGTCTTGAAAAGCAGAAATATACACGAGCTAATTGACGTACAAAGAGTAGTCTGCACTTGAGTGCATGGAATACACTGTAACCTCTCCATGCATTTCATTACACGGCCTACCCTGCAACCTCTCAACACACTATAGTACAAGGCACACTCTGCACTTCTCTCTACGCCCTTCAGTACACGGCATACCGTGCAATTCTCTCTGCGCCCTTCAGTACACGGCATACCGTGCAGTTCTCTCTACGCCCTTCAGTACACGGCATACCGTGCAGTTCTCTCTACGCCCTTCAGTACACGGCATACCGTGCAGTTCTCTCTACGCCCTTCAATACAAGTCATGCCATTCCTGCACTGCATAAATCGCCGTGTGATAGAGTACTCACGTAGATACTGCGTTACAGTAAAACGATTCATCTGCAGCACAAAGTGACTTTGATTACTACAGCGTAAATCCAAATGTTTGTCAAGGTTGATATCAATCCCATCAGTGTAAGTTACGACATTTGTAAAGGTTGACGCCTTTCGTATCAGACGTGTGGAAAGGGTAATGTAAGCGTTTGGGATCACGTGATGCGATAAATATGACAGCAGGACATCAGCAGTCCGGAAAGAGGTTATGTAAATATATCGTGGCAAAACGAGGAAAGAACAAGTCACGTGAGGTAAAAACAACATGACATGAAGGCTTCAGATGACTGGAACTGGTAATGTTAATATTAACATGGCTGTATAGGATTCAGAGCGAACCTTATGATCCCTAAAATAATTACATATTGCAATCATCAGGTGTAATTGACAGTGAGGACATTCAGGTCAAATTTGAACTCGAGAATGTGGGTGGCGGATTGATCAACAAGAAAGGAAAAACCAAAACATCAGAGGCCTATAGTTATCAAAATGTCCAACAGGAGGTCGGCAATCATCTATTGCTGTCCCAGATGACAGACATTCACAAACAAAAGAGCAAGAAACGGTTAAAATTACTAGGATCTCAGATTATACACACACGACCGCCGAGTATAAGAGCAAAAGTAGTACATAACAAGAGCACTGGGAAATATAATCTTAGTTTGAAAGTTGAATAAACAAAACAGCAGGCAATCACACACTTGCCTCATTGCTAAAAGCAGCTCACATTGGGCGTGCATAATCTTTCCGTAAACCTTAGATCTCCTAGAATGCTAATAGTATATGGTGGCCACAATTCAGAAACAAGTATTTAACATATAGAGGAATTCGTAGAACAATTACAACAACTACTACTTCTATTACTAATTCGTCTACTACTACTAAAACATTCATCATCATCATCGTCGTCGTCATTATTATTATTAGCACTGCCTGATTGCTTCCAAAGCAATAAAATTCCACAATGTAGCAGTATCCTGTAGTGATATATATATTTTTTTTATGAGGGTACGTGTTCATCTGTTTGCCATATCCATAGCTTATGTACACAATCCTGAGCGAGTGACCCTTTTATAAACGACCCTGGCTCAAACCTCTCTTTGGTGAACCGCATCGTATTTCACATGCACCTACTGCATAGGAAGACTAAAATCGATTGGGCAAGACCAGTCTGTCAGAACATATTCCCTTCTTCCGGGTAGAGTGTGTGGTGTATTGTGAATGTGTTAGCCCTTCGTAGCCTATTTCAATAGTACTTCGTTAAATATTGCAATGGTGCATGGTGAATCAGGCTTTGTGAATACAGGTGACGTTGCGTTTTCTTTCACTATATTTCACTCAACGCTTACTTTTACAAAACCTACAGATAGATAGATAGATAGATAGATAGATAGGTAGATAGATAGGTAGATAGATAGATAGATAGATAGATAGATAGATAGATAGATAGATAGATAGATAGACAGACAGAGAGAGAAGGAGATGGCGTGGATTGATGGACGTAAATAAATATACTTTCATGACTAACTATCCATTTGAAAATCCACGTCTAATCTAGTTCCTTTGAATAAAGCTGTTTATACTGAAGTGGTGCATGTCAAATCATTGCCCATTGCATGGTAACACTAAATTCATTTCATTTCAACCCATTATACAATGGCTATTATTAGAATCTTCCATTTTTGTTGTGATTCTTTGCTTTTGCAGCCTGCGTGAATTGTCAGTATTGAAGCTTATAAAATATGACGTATGTGAATATGTAAGTTTAAACGATAAGTAATATTTAAGACCTAAAATCCTTCCCCTCTGAAATTCACAAAGGAGAAGTTTGTAGTTCAAAATGCCCGATGACGTCATGAGGGGAAAATCAGCAACACATTAAGACATTATTAGGTCACTTCGTCCCCAAGACCACATCGTACAATGCGTATTACCCCCACATTTTTATACATGCTTGGCCCGTGTACCTAAATGGGGCATTTAAAACCAGTCAAGCGTGTAGTACTTTAGTTTCATTTATAGTACACACTCCCCGACACATTTTTTTCCTTTCAAGACATCGGGTTACGATCAGGATTTGATAGTTTCGAGACCTCTTTCCAATTGCGAACAGATTTTTATTTTTGTCAAACTCATTCCACTGTCAATAGCCGACGAACTTTGTTAGTGCAATAAGATTTCTCGACAATGTCCCTTTCTGTAACGACAAATGCACCTTTCTTTATGCACTCAGACATGTTTAGTGTGTGTGTGTGTGTGGGGGGGGGGGGATATGCATACCCTTAAAGTGTAATTTCACTCAGAAGATGATAATTAAATTGTAAACAGTCAGCAAAAAATATTTTACAATAGTGCTAAAATATTCTCCAGAAAGACATAAGCCTAATGATTGTTTTTTTTAAAAATATATATATATTAGACTTCAAGACTGCACATGTCTGTTTGATACTCGCGTAACTCCAATCTGTATTTGCCAGACTGACAGGCGAGGAAACATACCATGCTCTGGTCTTTCTTGCTCGCAGGAGCACTGCTTGTGACGTCCGCTCAAGGTATCTTGAATATTTCCATACTTACTTTAATAATATATACCACACCTCCTATATTATGTACTCTTACATGATAACTCGTCTTACCTAAACAAAGAATCATACAGATTTATTTCAATGTTTTAAATGCAATGTGTAATGTCATGCAGCTAATATATTGTTTCTTCAAATGCAATGCATAATGTTATATCACTGTTGTATGTATAATGTTATATCACTGTTGTATGCATAATGTTATATCACTGTTGTATGCATAATGTTATATCACTGTTGTATGCATAATGTTTGATCACTGTGTTGTATCACTAGTTGTATGTATAATGTTACAAAACTATCTTGTATTTATTGTATTTTCGTATTGTATTGTGTAATGCATTGCAATGTATACATATTTTGCGTTCTCTTTGTTTTGTGTAAACAATAGTCACAAATGTGCTATTTTATCAAATACATATTGTGACGCCAACGCCACTTAATTAATGGTTATGATATATTTAATTAATTAATCATCCATAAGTAACTGCAAGTGATGAGAATCTTAATTTACGTTAATTAATGTCAAGTGTTTAGCATACTACATATGGCGCAGGGGTGCTAAAATAACACTTAGACTCCTTGTACAGCAACAGCTTGATGCATGGGTAATAAAGTAACACTTTGGCATTTTGAAGAGCACAGCTTGGCGCAGGGGTGCTATATTAAAAATAAATAGGCAGTAATTATCACAGGAAAATACTCGTACAAGTTAATCCTCGAAAGGAACACGTTAATTTAGCGGAATCGTGCATTAAATTATGAATATTTTTGTGGCTTTTCTCACTGGAATTCACTTACACTTTTAATCATTCTAAATTATATATATATATTTATAAAATTGTTCTTCTTTAATTAACATATTGAATTAGCATTTTCGACAACTCGTATGTATGTATGTGTGTGTGTGTGTGTGTGTGTGTGTGTGTGTGTGTGTGTGTGTGTGTGTGTGTGTGTACGTGCATTTGCGTGCGTGTGCATGTGTGTTGAGTGTGTATTGGGGAAAGGAATATAATATTTTAATACAAAGAGAAATGAGAAATTTGACACTTACATCACATATCAGTGCCAATTTATTTATGTTACCATAAATACATAATAAATTTTTTTCGACATTTACAATTCTCGTTACAAAAACGTTAATTTCAGTAAAATCAAAGCCTTTCTTTATCTGTGTAAAATATGAACTATATCATTGAACTGGACAAGAAGGTAATTTGTTTACTATACTTGTAATACATAAACGGAAACATCATAGAAATATATTCTTTACATTGATTGTTTTGTTGCTGACTATATTTGTAGTAGAAATAGGAATACATCATTGCAGTGGACAGTATGGTCGCTCACGGACTATTTGTAATACAGTATGAATTAAGTCACTGTATGAGACAGTTAAGCATTATTTATTATATATTTAACAGAAACAAGGAACACGTCATTGATACGACTAGTGAACGGCAATCGGACATCAGAGGGCCGAGTGGAAATCTTCCTGAACAATTCCTGGGGAACAGTCTGTGACGACCTCTTTGACATTAACGATGCCATTGTTGTCTGTAAAATGCTGGGATACACGGGGTGATTAGATATCGTGTTTCTTTCAATTCATAGAATGATATATTGTGGAAATACATTTTTAATTGCATGAAAAAGTATGCAAGAAGGTGATCTATCTATCTATCTATCTATCTATCTATCTATCTATCTATCTATCTATCTATATATCTATCTATCTATCTATCTATCTATCTATCTATCTATCTATCTATCTATCTATCTATCTATCTATCTATCTATCTATCTATCTATCTATCTATCTGTCTCTCTCTCTCTCTCTCTCTCTCTCTCTCTCTATCTATGACATGCGCCCCTTCGTTACTGGTTAGGGTTATTATTATTATTATTAACCTCTATAACTAATTATAAGTTATGGAGAAATCTTAATTTATGTTTATTAATAATTCTCCCAAGAGACACCACTCGTTCCTCACTTGGCGGATTATACGGTCTAGTAAAATTTCACTCCCACAATAATAAGATTGACATTTTACTGCCGCACAAAAATAATAAGATTGACGTTTTATGGCCGCACAAAAATAATAAGATTGACGTTTTACTGCCACACACTAATAAGATTGACGTTTTACTGCCACACACTAATAAGATTGACGTTTTACTGCCACACACTAATAAGATTGACGTTTTACTGCCACACACTAATAAGATTGACGTTTTATGGCCGCACAAAAATAATAAGATTGACGTTTTACTGCCACACACTAATAAGATTGACGTTTTACTGCCACACACTAATAAGATTGACGTTTTACTGCCACACACTAATAAGATTGACGTTTTACTGCCACACAAAAATAATAAGATTGACGTTTTACTGCCACACACTAATAAGATTGACGTTTTACTGCCACACACTAATAAGATTGACGTTTTACTGCCACACAAAAATAATAAGATTGACGTTTTATGGCCGCACAAAAATAATAAGATTGACGTTTTACTGCCACACAATTATGAGATTGACGTTTTACTGCCACACAATAATAAGACTGACTTTTTACTGCCACACACTAATAAGATTGACGTTTTACTGCCACACTATAATAAGACTTTCGTTTTACTGCCACACAATAATTTCGTTGGTGGAAACCTCTTACTAAAGGAGTAAGAAATCAATCTTTTATTTATATTTATCGAGCCCCCATCCATTTCTAGCCTATCCCCCAACTGAGTTGTTTACTTCCAGCTTTGACACTTAAAAATATCAGTATATGCAATGCCTAAGGATGGGTTACTATATCATTTAAAAATTATGTAACAATGAAATATTGAAATAGGGATAAGCAAATTTACTCCAACACAGATACTAATCTAGTGAATTATGTGTTAGGATATAAGACTATATAAGCATTGAAATTATTTGAACGTGATTTCATGGAAATATTGATGTCAAATAACCTTTACTTTGTATTTGTTATATGTAAATTTGATTGTTTTAACAAATGTATTGACCTTCTAACACATATTGATAACCACATGTTGGAGAGATAGTGGGTGGATGATGGCTCGCTAAATATAGAATAAAGACTGATTTATCTTCTGCTTTGGTAAGAAGTCTTTCATCTACGGAAATAATGTTTGACAGTAAATATTTGTCTTTAATGTTGTGGAAGAGAGAAAATTTTACATCGCCTGCATATCCACCAAGTGGGAGACGAGTGGTATCTTCTGAAGAATAAGTAATAAATTAATTTAAATTTTCATAACTTGTAATTAGTTATGGATGATTAATAATCATAACCAATAACTAGGGTGGCGTTGTGTCAAACAGTTATTACGTAATAAGGAGTGTTTCTATTTGTCAAAAGACAGTTATTCATTAAGTAATAAGGAGTGTTGTTATTCGTCACAACAGTTACTCATTTAGTAATAATAAAGGCTCTTACTTATCAAATACAATTATTCATTACGTAATAAAGATTGCTGCTATTTGTCAAAAGTATCTTATTCATGACGTAATAAAGAGTGCTGTTATTTGTCAAAGTCAGTTTTGCTTTATGTTATATAGAGTGCTCTTACTTGTCAAAAGACCTATATTCATTACTTAATGAGTGCTGCTATTTGTCAAAAGACATTTTTATTTATTACGTGTTGTTATTTGTCAAAAATAGTATTTAATACGTAATAAAGAGTGCTGCTATTGGTCAAAAGACAGTTATCCATTACGTAGTAAAGAGTTCTGTTATTCATCATAGAATTACGCCAAGTGTGTATGACTCCTACCAATACGGACCTGGCACAGGACCAATTCACCTGGATGATCTGGGGTGCTCAGGGTATGAACTGCAACTCTTGGAATGCCCCAACCCAGGAATTGATGTGCACAATTGTGGTCATAATGAAGATGTAGGAGTGAATTGTCATCCGGGTATGAAACACTTTTAGACACTTTAATTTACTTTCATATACAAACACGTTATTGCAAATAATTTGACAAATCATTGTTTCTTACCTTAGGTTACCTCATAAGTGAATATGAAATAAATAAGAAGAGGTTTGTTAGAGTGTACTTTAAGCCATAGGTAAGAAACACACGTTCTTTCGGTTACATTCGTGGTTCTCATTTTAGGCTGTGGGCGTATCCTTTATATTCTCCATCTTTTTTTCTGTGAAAGATACAATGTATGTTTTTAGAAAGTAAACTTATGGAATATTTGACGACTCATAGATCAGCTGAATAATTCTTGGTGATTCGTTTCTGAACTAGAGGTAAGTCATTTCACTAAGAAGCTCAATTAAAAAAAATAATATATACAGATACTTTGATTGTTTTTTCTTCTTTTAATCTATATAGTGAATCGGTTAATATTCTAATTGTAGGTTACACCATAACTTATTTATGCACAGAAACGTTTTAACTGGTTCGTAAATGTGTACGCCTTGAAATTGTTTAAAAACTGTCTTCATACCTGACAGCAATGCTTTAAAAATAAAAAGCAAGTGCCGATATTTTTAAACAAAAAAAAAATTCAAGTCAGCTGATATATTTACTTCCTGTTTAACTTTCATTGACAACACTGTTGATTTCTCAGATTGCGCGGCTTTGCAAGGCGACTAGCAAGATCAATGTGTAAAACTATGTAAAACCTAATTATAATACTGTACCGTTAAGTAATAATGCACATTTCGATTACTGCTGGCACTTCAAATTCTGGATTCTGCTGACAGTTTACTATCAGGGCTTGAAACGTCCATGTTGTTTAGGTAAATCGTAATCAATGATTTGAGCAATAATGGGGAGAATCATAATGACCGAGATGAGGAATAATGGGGGAGAATCATAATGACTGAGATGAGGAATAATAGGGGAGAATCATAATGACTGAGATGAGGAATAATGGGGGAGAATCACAATGACTGAGATGAGGAATAAAAGGTGAGTTTCTTAAAAGTGCAGCCCCCACCCGACTTGACCTGATCAGAATCGACCTGACACGACTTGACCTGATCATACCAGACTTAACCTGGCCCGACCTGGAATTTGAAATCCAAACTCGTGTCCAGAGGTCTGTTCTCCAACAGATATACTAACACTTGCTTCCCATTGGCTTACTTCCCTTGGAAACACATGAACCTCTTTATGCTAACACGTGCAATACTTTGACAGTATAGACAGAGATGCAACTAGTAAAATTAAAGAATAGAGTTTGAATTTTTAAAAATTATTATTATTATTATTATTATTATTATTCATTTACTGTCTTTTGTCTTTTACCATTACTTCATTTACTGCTAAATAAAATATCAAATTGCATTCTTGTAAATAAAAATATACTCGATTTAGATGAGTGAATTATTTCATTTCAGTGTTTGAAAGAAATTGGTTGATTTACATTTAAAGCTACAAAGCCAGACATTTGGTAGTGGTGTGATAATAGGAAGGAAATTGCTAGTTAATATTCCTGTAGACTGTTGCCAGATTTGGAATTCATTCTTCACATAAAACGTTTTTATAAGCATGCGTTGTGTGTGGTATCGTTGACGTTCTTTCTTTCTAAAACTTCAGAAACCGGGAATTCGTCCCTTACTTCAGAGAATTCTACCACGATACGCCTTGTGAACGGTTCCAGGCCATCCCAAGGTCGGGTGGAAATCTTCCTGAATGGCCTCTGGGGAACGGTCTGTGATGATTATTTTGAAGTGGCCGACGCCACTGTTGTCTGCAGAATGCTGGGACTCTATACGGGGTGAATATAAATGCGATATTTAGTACTTTGTTTATGTCTTGCGTTTTCACTGTTACTGTCTCACCAGAAGTCCACAGACAAAGGCATTCTTTACCAATTGGAGATCCGATGACCGTTTCTACTAGTGCATACTTTGGGGAAATTCAACTTTTACCTGCTTTTCTCTTCTTTCTCGACTAGATTAATCTATCTAATTTTCAGTCTATTTAAGGTGCCCTAGGTGAAACAGATAAAACTTCAGACAATTTGATTCTTAATAATAAGTGCAGCTCATAATTTCTCCAAGAAATACGATTCATTAGTTATGATGCAAAATGAGAGTTATATCGTGATAGAAAACAATGATAGACATGTAACAGTGTGGATTAATACATGAAGATTAATACATTTAAGTACCACTTCCTCACACACTCACTCACACACACATACAAGCCCTCACTCACTCACACACATTCACACTAGTCTGTCGTTTAGTTATTTAGTAAACGAATTGCTTCCTTTCGCGAAATGTAATACGGGCGACCTTTGAACCTCAGAGGAAATTTTAGGGCATTTCTTATGAATGTTATGATTGACAGTCGCCGCTAAAGTAACAGTAGTTGTGTTGTGATGGATACTGGAAAGGTGTTAAGAGTAATACAGAATTCTAATAAAATGTTTGGCAGAAAGCACCTCCACCCCACCGGCAAGATGGTAAGTAGGTCACGGTGTGCCGTACTTGAAAGTTGAACTTGCCATAGATTTTTTTCTGTAAAGTAAGAGTGCACATAACTTGCCATAGTCTGTTCTATAAAGTAAGAGTACACATAACTTGCCATAGTCCGTTCTGTAAAGTAAGAGTGCACAGAACTTGTCATAGTCTGTTCTATAAAGTAAGAGTGCACAGAACTTGCCATAGTCCGTTCTGTAAAGTAAGAGTGCACAGAACTTGCTATAGTCCGTTCTGTAAAGTAAGAGTGCACATAACTTGCCATAGTCCGTTCTATAAAGTAAGAGTGCACAATCGTTAAATAAGCAGGCCTTCTCAGAGGTCCGAAAAGGCCCGGGTCATTTCCAATTTGTAAGGTTACCAGTGTAAAAAAAATGACCAGGCATTCAATGACGTAATCATGCACTAGTAAACCATTTGAATTAATAAGAAGAAATAATGCAACGAAACAAAACACCCGAGGACCTTTCGTCCTCCTCAATATTATTTATATTTCTGCAGATGAATCTACTCCAAAAGACGCTTTCACTGTAAGCAGTTCCTTTGTAGATGACGTACTTTTTAAATTCTTAATTCTTTGACAATCATGGACATTTTCAGAATTACTTAGTATGAATCGTAGGCGCGGGTACTTATAATGTCCTGGCCAAATAGCTCTCCCGAATCCTCTCTCACACACAAACACACATGTGATTTACCCTAGCAAGAACTCATTAATCCTCGACAAAATAAAATTAACCCTTGATGAGCCTTCTTGGTATTGTTTGGGAACGTACGTACCGTGCCCACACATTTCTAAGTGATGACGACTGTTAAAATATTGGTTTTGCTGGTGTTGGTGGCGGTAGTTCTTGCTTGTTCAGTGTTGTACAGATAGTGTCGAGTGACAAACACGTGCCAGAATGTTGTAGATATATGTTTTTCGTGACGTCATTTCAGAGTACCGCCAGTGGTATTTGTTTCCGCCAGTTTCGGAAGTGGTACGGGTCCCATTCACTTAGATGATCTGGGTTGCTATGGCTACGAATCTCGACTGTGGGAATGCCCGAATCCAGGAACAGATCGCCACAACTGCATCCATGATGAAGACGTAGCAGTGGATTGTCAGCCAGGTGCGAAGCAACCTGTCATGGATTGAAAATAAATTAATCTTTTGTGATTGAAGGTTGGGTCCCCGTATTATATGCTTACTGTGGGTGTTTAATTACTTTTTGTTTAATTTTCTAGTTTAATATTACTTTGAAATAATGTTTCCACACATCCACACAAATGTTAAATATATGAATTCCTTCCACTTTTCTCTCGCTTTATCTCGACGTTTTAATCTTAGTTACACTCTATCTTACTCTCCATTCTCTCGCTTTCTTTTACTCAGTTCATCTCTCTCTCCCCCAGTTTCTTCTACCCGCTATCCACTCTCTCACTCCCGGTCTCTCTCTCTCTCTCTCTCTCTCTCTCTCTCTCTCTCTCTCTCTCCTCTCTCCCTCTCCCCTCCCTTTCCCTAACTCCTTCTCTTCAATGCTTGCTTCTCTCTAAGACTTCTTTTTTTTCTCTCTTTTGCTATTTGTGCGTCATTTCTATGTAGTTTGCATACCTTCATGCATGTATTTGTGCGTGTGCAAACACGCCATTGTTCACCCGGGCTAAATGTGAATTACTTTAAATGAAGTACTGTATGTTCCTATCATCGTGCAAGAAGTTCCTGAAATGTAATCTTATGCAAGGGTTTCTTTCATAGTTGCATGCATTTAATTTATTTGAAAACAACACTCGTATTTCACTTAAGTAATATGTATTTCACTTAAGTAATATGTATTTCACTTAAGTAATATGCACTTATCTTTTTAGAGGCCCAGGAAACATGGAATTCTTCACGCATACGTCTTGTGAATGGGACTCGTGAATCTGAGGGTCGGGTGGAAGTCTACCTGAATGGTGCTTGGGGAACGGTTTGTGACGATTTCTTTGACGTCACTGATGCCATCGTTGTCTGCAGGATGCTAGGATACTCGGGGTGATTGGACAACGTTGATGACTATTTTTTTTTATTTCTTTTTTTATTTTATATTTTTCTTAAATATGACAAATCCATTTTGACTGATAAGATAGATTTATGTTACGTGTTTTACATTCCAACCTACCATCTACTTTCTCACATTAATGTCTATTAATGTTAGCACTTTAGTTAGAATTGTTTTAGATTATGAAGATATTATTCCAACCCAAATTCAAAGTATCGTTACCATGAATTATAAGGTGTCATTTTTTTTTATCGTCAGTAGAAGCAATAGTATCAGTATATTAGAAGTAATAGGTTATTCATCATCGTCATCTTAATATGTAGAAATCAGAGTGTCAGTAAAAGCTTTATCATTATCATAAGCAGAGTTAATAGTATTAATGTAATCGTCGTCATAATATGTAGAAATCATAGTGTCAGTAAAAGCTTTATCCTTATCCTTATCACCAGTAGAGTTAGTAGTATTAGTGTAATCGTCATCATCATCATCATCAAAGCAAATTGTAGACGAGCTACATTTATAATAGTTTGTTCATCTTTATTTACATCGTAATCATCCTGATCAGTAATAGTAGAGTACATATTAACAGTGATATTAGCATTCGTATTACGGGTAATAATATAATATCATTTTCGTTGTCGTTCTCTTCGTCTTCATCAGCATTACCCAACAATATTTGTGGAGTAAACAGTAGTGGTAAGAGTCATTCAAAATACGTTTTACAGTTTTACACCATTGGTTAACGATTCCGCCGCTTTTGGAAGTGGGTCGGGACCTATTCAGCTAGATGACCTTGCCTGCTTTGGGCAGGAAGCTCTACTTTGGGATTGCCCAAATGCGGGTATAGGGATCCACAACTGTCTTCATGACGAAGATGTCGGTGTGGACTGCCAGCCAAGTAAGACTGTTGGTTTATTTTTGTTGCTGTGAAAGTTGCGATAAGTTATGTCGTGGTGAATGTATTGCCGCGTTTAGAAAACATGCGTACTAATGTGTTTTAAAAAATATGCTTATGTCTTCATCAAAATCAGGTCCTATATCTTCGCTCATACGTTTGGCCAACGGTCCCAGTGAATCAGAAGGCCGTGTGGAGATCTTCCTCAGCGGAGCGTGGGGAACTGTCTGTGATGATTTGTTTGATGTGAATGATGCCATTGTTGTCTGCAGAATGCTGGGATACACAGGGTGTGAAAGAGTTTTTATTTAACAAAACACACACACACACACACACACACACACACACACACACACATACACACACACACACATGCAGAGTAAAGTGCACAGCTCACCGGAGTGATGTCATTCATCAAAATGTAACTAAATGATTTGATATTTCAAAACAAGGTTTGCAAAATTTGTTTCGCAGTTTAAATTTATCTCTCTCCTTCATAATTAGTGTTTTGAACAGATTATATATTTCTTATAAACCTCATTACAGTAAACCTTACTTCATAATATTTAATTAAAGATTAATACAAAAAACCTATTACAAATGCTTCAAATGTTCACCTTGAGAAATATATGTTGCAATTTCAAATGTAGTTCTTCTACTTATTTCAAATTATGTACATTTCACTACTATTAAATACCCAACCCTACAAAATAATCTACCCGTGTGCATTTGTATTTTGTTTAGAACAACCCCTTTATTATTATTCCTGGGCTTACGGTCTATTTAATTTAGATTATATATATCAATTAAATACTCATTAAAATAAACCGTATTATTTTATCATTAAGATATTAAGATAATATTTTGTCATTAAAATATTCAAATAAGATTTTGTCATTAAGATATTAAGAGAATATTTATTTGATTTTGTCATTAAAATATTCAAATAATATTTTGTCATTAAAATATTCAAATAATATTTTGTCATTAAAATATTCAAATAATATTTTGTCATTAAAATATTCAAATAATATTTTATCATTAAAATATACCGTTCTATTTTTTGCAAAGTTTAATACAAATACTGTGACAAATACTTGACAGTTTCTTCTTCAATAATATTCTTTTTCGAATTTCCAATTTCGTTCTTCTCTTTCTTTGAAATTATATCGATGTTATTTCTGTTGAATTGACCATCATTACAACATAATAAACGTGATTGTATTTATATTTCGTTCAGAATAACTCCTTTATACAATTATTCGGCTGCTTACGGTCAAGGGTCAGGACCTATTCACCTTGACAACCTAATGTGTACTGGCAACGAGACAAGACTCTGGGATTGTCCGAACCCTGGAATCGATCAGCACGATTGTACTCATGTAGAGGACGTGGGTGTTAACTGTCAGCCAGGTAAATTGATCATGCTTTCAATATTTGATCATAATATAGTATATATTAATTTGAATGGCATATAGGTTCTCGATTTCTAAGAGAATTAGTATATTATCTGTTTATTACGTATATGCTGTTAATTATTTTTACGTATTATTTATCATTACTGATTTATTTTTACTAACTTGTTTTTACTTACGTATTCTGTCGTACTGTTACATTATGGTTTTCTTTTCTTTTCGCATTGTCAAATATTTGTTTAACGAAAAAATTATTGAAAACGTCATATTAAGATGCAGTTTGATACGGATACTATCACATATTGAATGACAAGGCATGATGTAACATACGCACATCAATTATCATACTATGATTTATACAGTGTAGTCTTAAGCACAAAATGTTTACGTTGTATATTTTAAATAACATCAAACATAGAAAGTCCATTCAAATACGTCTTGTGTATATTTTAAATAGCATCAAACATAGAAAGTCCATTTAAATACGTCTTGTGTATATTTTACATAAAATCCAACATAGAAAGTCCATTCAAATACGTCTTCTGTATATTTTAAATAACATCAAACATAGAAAGTCCATTCAAATACGTCTTGTGAATGTTGGTGTTAACTGTCGGTCATTGCTAATACCGTACTTAATTATTAATTTGATTGGTAAAAGCGATATTCAGTTTCAAAGATAATTATCAACTAATAAATGAGTAATTTATTTTAAAACTAATTAAAATAAACTCATCTTCCAAGGAAGAAGGTCTAAATGGTTAAGGTTAGAGTACTTGCCACTTAAAATATTTTGTAACACAATGAAATTGGGGATTTTAGCTCTAGCGGTCTGCTTCAAAGTTGTAGCTGCAGAGGAGACTGGCGTTTAACAAGGTTATTTTCATAAATATTGAATTCTAAATCTCACTCTAAATTGTTCTGATTGGTCAACCTTAGAGCTAAGCTTTTGGTCATTGATGAAGTTGTAGGTTCTTGCAATTCTGCTAATTGTCAATTAATCTTAACTGTGCTTAATTTGCAATTTACAAGCTAACTAACCCGCTTTAATATAGGGGTCACTAGTCAGTGTCAGCCGTAACCTAGCTTACTCTGTCAGTCAGCGTCACCCGGCTAGTCCATTGACCTTAGGGAATTGTTACATACTGATCCACATTCTCAAAACTTTTTATATCTTACTCTTGCACAAATAACAATTCCCACACTTATAAATAATTATTAAGGAAGGAAAAATTCACACTTCAGTGTAAATAGGTAATATATGATAGTCAACATTTAAAAATGAAACTTATAAATATTTGTTACTATATTACCTATTCATCATTATGATATTATTTCTACATGTTGTTTATTTGCACTAATATACGTAATATTGTAACTCAATATTAGTAATCGATTTTGACTTATATGAAGTACATTCTATTACTTATTACTTGTGAGTTAACTCCCTTATCAATGTCTTCATTTGGAATACCGAAATAATATGAACAACCTTATTTTGAATTTCGTTCTGTTTCTAACCACAATTAGAATAGCAAGAGATTTGTGAATTAACTGTCTAAATATTATCAAGGTGTATAAAGTGTAGTGTTTTGTACTCAAAATGTTTCGAATGTTCTATGTATAATAGCATCAAGCACAGTAAATACTACTCAAGTACGTCTTGTGAACGGCCCCAGACAATCAGAAGGTCGTGTGGAGGTTTTCCTTAATGGCTCATGGGGAACTGTTTGTGACGATTCTTTTGACGTGTATGACGCCATTGTTGTCTGCAGAATGCTGGGATACACAGGGTGGGGAAGATTATTTTAATTATTATTATTTATCAATATAAATATTGTTGCAATGCAATGCTTAAGAATATTTGCCTCAAAACAAATGGATTATGTATCATTCTATATTAGGTGAACTGTATTAACCATTAGGGAAACTACAGAGGTGCACACATCGATGACCTCGTACACATGCCCTATAACCGTCACTTTTACATCGCAAACACACATACACGCACCCCCCACATCGCACTCTCGCTCTCTCTCTCTCTCACACACATAACCATTTATTAAAATCGTTTATGAGAATTGCTTATTATTTGAATGCAAGTTAAAGAGTTTTATTAGAGATTAAGTTTATATTCATTTATTTAATTATATATTTATTTATTGTTACTCATTTCGTACTACACTATACTACACCCCACCCCGCCACACTACACTACAATAAACGACACCACACCACACTACACTACCCAACACCAAATCACGCTGCACACACCACATCATATTACATTACACTACACCACACCATTCCGCACACTACTACACTACACCACACTACACTACAACACACTTCAATACAATACAACACAACACCCCCCGCTACAATAGATCACACGATACTACACGACACTACACCACAACACACTACAATACACTACACCATACTACAATATACTGCACACTATACTTCACTACACCAACCCACTCTACGCTACAGTACACTACACCATACGACACTACACCTCACTACTCAAAACCATACTAAACTACAACCTCTACACCACACCAAACTATACTACTCTATACCAAACCATACCACACTACACCCCTCCCCACTACACTACTCTACACCACAACAAACTACACTAATCTACACCAGACCACAATTCACTCCAATAGAATACACTACATCATAGCCACTACACTACACTACAATACACTACACAACACCATACTATACTACAACAGACTAAAATACTATACACCACACCAAATTACATTATTCTATAACACAACACATTACAGTATTCTTCACCACACAACACCACACTATGCTACACCAGACCAAAATATTCTACATCATAACACACTACACTACAGAGCACTACATTGCACACAATACACCACTACACCACAGTACAGAACACTACACCTCACTATACCACACTACACTAAACCAGACTAAAATATTCTACACCTTATTACACTACGCCAGACTCAACTACACTGCTCTACATCACACCGCACTACACTACACCACAATACAGAACACTACACCTCACTACTCCACACTACACTAAACTACACACGAAAACACACACACACACACACACACGCACGCACACACGCGTATACACACAATCACGAACTCACTAATTCCTACTACTTTTGTATTTACAATTGCGAAACATCGAATGACAATATAAAAGAATCAACAAATTCCTTACTGGAAATGTATATTTGGAGCCCAATGATATAAGTTTGTCCCGGTACATTGATTTCTTACTTAACAAGTGAAGTTTGAATTCTAATTTTAATTTAAATGCACCTTATTAATTTACACACAGTTCACTTACAATGATGTTCTCACAAAGTTGATCTTCAGCCTGCAGCTAGACTCTCAACACCTGCTGTTTAGCACGAAGCTATTTACTGTTAGAATATTTTAACGTGTGGTTCCTCCAGACGTCTGCATACAACTAGTGTGTAATTACAACCGGAAACAGGGAGGGTATAATTTCTAATTTTGATCTAGTACATGCAATAAATTGAAGTTTTGTTAATGATATTTCTCTTGTATTATACAGCATTATAAAATAAACAGTTAATTTCCTATTTATTTTATATTAGGATGACCCCTTTATTCAACTATTCGGCGGCTTACGGTCAGGGGTCAGGACCTATTCACCTTGACGACCTTAGTTGCAATGGCACCGAGGCAAGACTTTGGGATTGTCCGAACGCAGGAATTGATCGGCACAATTGTGATCATGGAGAGGACGTGGGTGTTAACTGTCAGCCAAGTAAATTGATAATTGTGAAAATGTATTAATCAGTCATTTGATTGGTTTAAGTAGTAGTCAATTTCAAAGATAATTATTATTTTATTATGTGACAGGTACTTTAAAATGCGACGATGTCTCTAACAAATGAGTAATTTGTTTAATTTAAAAACCACTTAACATAAACTCATCTTCCCGGGGACGGGGTATAAATGTTTAAGAATATTCAAGTCAAAGACTTGTTGCCAATCAACATTTCCCTTTTCCAGTCAATTATCCAATATATTTGTGTTCCAGATTTAAAAATGATGATTTGATTTAATACCAGTTCTGGCAATGCGAGACATTTCTTCTGCAAACTCACTTGTCTGTTGTTTCTTAATCATACAATTAACGGACATTTGCATGAATGAGATTTCTGCACAAATTAAATATAAGGAAGTGCGAAATGCGAGAGAAAATGAACAAACATTTAATAGTGGGAATAAATAAATACATTGCTTTTAAAATTCATTGTAGCAGCAAAGTGAATCAATTATACATAAGAAAGTCGACAACAAACAAATGAGATAATATATAAAGTTGTAAAATCATTATGTTCTCAAACGTTTTGAGGATTATAAATCTAACTATAATTCAACATCATAATTTCAGTCCTTGGTGTAAAAATGTTCATTAGTGCAGTTCATCATGTACGTACACAAGGAACAACACAGATATACAGGGCAATTTACGTCACTTGAAATACAAAGTGTAAAAATAGAGTCGAAATAAAATATATGACCTTGCAGTGTTGTGTGTTTATCGCTTTAAACAGTACACATAGATGTGAGCACTTAAACTTCAGTGAGTTTTGTTCATCAGTGGTCACGCAAGACATCGGTGCAGAGCAATGAAAAACCACAGTTCGAGAAATGAAATATGAAGAGGGAAGACAAGAAAAGAACAAAACAATATTGTCTGGTGTTTCTAAGAAACAATATCAATTCCCCCTTCCATCAAAATCTAGTTCATTAACTCCATTTCTTTCTCTTTCATAAAGGGTACTTTTCTTGCCAATATTCTCTATAACAAAATTAAATCTATTTTCAAAACTGACATTTGAGCAAATTATGTGAACATACACCATAAAATATTGCAATCTATTAAGTAAAATTTAAACATTTTAATTCTTTCACAGAGGAACAGTATACGTTTAAGCATACGTATACCCTTCCAGTAATTCTAAACATTTTAAAAGTATTATTCTACAATTCTTGTCTTCTCCATAACCAAAAATTTATATGAAATTCAATAGCACCAAAGTCTGTTTCCTAGCAACTCTGAATATTTGCCATACATAAAATATATTGTAACTCACACATTTGTACAATGGGGATTCTAGTTCTAGCTGTCTGCTTCAAAGTTGTGGTTGCAGAGTAGACTGGAGTTTAGCAAGGTTCTGTGCTAAATATTGAATTTAAAATTCACTCTAAATTGTTCTGTTTGGTCAACGTTTGAACTAAGGTTTTGATCATTGACCAATTTGTAGGTTCTTACAATTCTGCTGATTGACCATCATTCTTAAATGTCCTCAAGTTTCAATTTACAAGCCAACTAACCCGCTTTAATGAAGGGGCCACCAATCACTGTCACTCGCAATTTAACTTTCTCTGTCAGTCCGTCACCTGGCTAATCCATTTACCTTATGGAATTGTGACATACTGATCCACAAAACATTCTCAAAACTTTTAAATATTACTCTTGCACAAATAACAAGTCTCACACTTTTAAAATAATTATTAAAATAAAAATAAAATTCACAATTCAGTGTAAAAAGTTAATACATGATAGTCAAAATGAAACTTGTAAACATTTGTTACTATATTACCTAGTCATTATTATGATATTATTTCTACTTATTGCTTATTTGCACTTATATACGTAATATTGTAAATCATTATTACTAAATGATTTTGAATTATGTTGTAGTACATTCTATTACTTATTACTTGTGAGTTAACTTCATTCTCATTATATACGTAATATTGTAACTCATAATTACTAAATGATTTTGAATTATGTTTAGTACATTCTATTACTTATTACTTGTGAGTTAACTTCATTAGTACATTCTATTACTTATTACTTGTGAGTTAACTTCATTAGTACATTCTATTACTTAGTACTTGTGAGTTAACTTCATTAGTACATTCTATTACTTATTACTTGTGAGTTAACTTCATTAGTACATTCTATTACTTATTACTTGTGAGTTAACTTCATTAGTACATTCTATTACTTATTACTTGTGAGTTAACTTCATTAGTACATTCTATTACTTATTACTTGTGAGTTAACTTCATTAGTACATTCTATTACTTATTACTTGTGAGTTAACTTCATTAGTACATTCTATTACTTATTACTTGTGAGTTAACTTCATTAGTACATTCTATTACTTAGTACTTGTGAGTTAACTTCATTAGTACATTCTATTACTTATTACTTGTGAGTTAACTTCATTAGTACATTCTATTACTTAGTACTTGTGAGTTAACTTCATTAGTACATTCTATTACTTAGTACTTGTGAGTTAACTTCATTAGTACATTCTATTACTTATTACTTGTGAGTTAACTTCATTAGTACATTCTATTACTTATTACTTGTGAGTTAACTTCATTAGTACATTCTATTACTTATTACTTGTGAGTTAACTTCATTAGTACATTCTATTACTTATTACTTGTGAGTTAACTTCATTAGTACATTCTATTACTTATTACTTGTGAGTTAACTTCATTAGTACATTCTATTACTTATTACTTGTGAGTTAACTTCATTAGTACATTCTATTACTTATTACTTGTGAGTTAACTTCATTAGTACATTCTATTACTTATTACTTGTGAGTTAACTTCATTAGTACATTCTATTACTTATTACTTGTGAGTTAACTTCATTAGTACATTCTATTACTTATTACTTGTGAGTTAACTTCATTAGTACATTCTATTACTTATTACTTGTGAGTTAACTTCATTAGTACATTCTATTACTTATTACTTGTGAGTTAACTTCATTAGTACATTCTATTACTTATTACTTGTGAGTTAACTTCATTAGTACATTCTATTACTTATTACTTGTGAGTTAACTTCATTAGTACATTCTATTACTTATTACTTGTGAGTTAACTTCATTCTCATTATCTTTAATTTGGAATACCGAAATAGTATAAACAACATAATATAAATTTTATTTTGTTTGTTTCTAACCACAATAAGAAATGCAGGAGATTTGGGAATTACATGTCTAAAAGTGATCAAGATGTATAAAGTGTAGTGTATTGTACTAAAAATATTTCGAATTTTCTATTTAAAATAGCACCAAGCACAGTAAATACTAGTCAAATACGTCTTGTGAACGGCCCCAGACAATCAGAAGGTCGTGTGGAGGTTTTCCTTAATGGCACATGGGGAACTGTTTGTGACGATTTGTTTGACGTGTATGACGCCATTGTTGTCTGCAGAATGCTGGGATACACAGGGTAGGGAAGAGGTTTTTAATATATATATATATATATATTCTTGAATTGCAATGCTTAAGAGTATTAGATTCAAAACAAATGGATTATATATCACTCCACACTCATGTGAACTGTATTCACAATTCATGAAACTACACGCGTGCACACATTAATGAGATCGTACACGCCATATAACCATCTCTTTTACATCACAAACACACATACACTCACACACCACACTCATGCTCGCTCTCTCTCTCTCTCTCTCACACACACACACACACACACACACACACACACACATCTCCGCTTATCGGAATCGTTTATGAGAATTTCTTATTATTTAAATGCATATTAAAGAGATTTCTTAGAGAAATATTTATTTAATTATTATGCATTTATTTATTGTTACTCATTTCCTACACTACATCACACTACAATACATTACACTACATTACACCACACTACATCACACTACATTCAATTACACCACTCTACACTAAACAACACAACACAACACTACACTATACTACACTACACTACACAACAGCACAACATACAACACTACACCACACCACACACATTACAATAGACTACTGTTGGTACCTCCCTAAATACGTATATCTAGGACGGACAACAATTGAGAACGTCACTTCCGGTAACTCGTATTGAGCCCCCAGAGGAAACGATTCCTCACAGATAAGACAGACAGACAGATAAGACAAAGTCAGACTCAAGGCAGACGTTAGACAGTCGTGACGATGACACTTATAAAATCGTACTAAACAAGAATGACAATGAATTTGACACAGCACTAATGAAAATTTAACAATAAACTTTATTTAACAATAAAAGAAAAGAAAAAAGAAAACTAGAGAAAGAACAATTATTAATATTATCAATTATCTAATATTATATTATAATATTATCAATTATCTAACCCGAATCATGGGATTAACTAGCCTCCCCTAAACGAAAGTGATTTTCAATGTCCATTTTCCTTTTGCTAACTTATCTCCCTTTCTACACGAATCTCAAGTCTCAATTTCAATCACAACGTATATACATATGCACTCAGTGTCAATGTTCGATTACTTAGCTTAGAAGCTCCAAAATTCAGCGTAGCTTTGAGCCAGCGTCTAACGCAAGAAACGGTAGTTTAGATAGCTCCGCCCTTCCTTCCATGTACACGGTAGTGTCGGTCATAACCCAATGACCTAAGTGACCTGTTCGGGTGATTCTTCCACGGCAGGCCTGAATGACCCGGTTCTGACACTGGTTATTGTGATTCTGCAATTTATATATATATATATATATGTGTGATAATTAATGCAGTGTAAGCAACTGCTGACTATAAAAGAAAGTATTTAAGTGCCAGGGGCTATTACTTCCCTGAGCACATTGACACTAAGCTGAAAGAAAGGTGTAATTAGAATACATAAATTATTCTCACACATTCTATTATTATTTTACCAAGTTTTTACTAGAATTAAAATCAGCCGCACATACCTTCCACGTTCCTCAACCTAAGAATCGAAGGTAATCTGGTTGGAGTACAATATTCTTCCTTTAGATATACTGCACTCAGGAATTAGTCTTTCTGACTTTAAAATTTTACAATATCTTTTTAAAAATTACCAGACAAGATCTCTGAGACTTGCTTCTGCACGTGCTATTGGCGCAGGATGCTCTAAGCGAGTGGAGAGAATTAGCTAAACCTGGCTATTTAACGTTTTCCTATTTTACCATTCTTTGCTTGAGACTAACCATCCCCCCCCCACTGTTTCCTGTACTCTAACCCATACCTTAGTGGACAATGGAAAACGGGGCAATGGCTTTCCCACTATACATCAAGTCTAACTGTCTAGTTCTGGGAGGTCCATCCTGTTAGTTCTTGTAATTCTATCTGTTAGAATATTGGAGTGGAGGTCTTGTAATTCTAACAAATATTCCATTAGAGTCTTGAAGTGGCTTGGTTAAATGCTTTAAATGTGTTTTCTGTACTATGTTTCCTATACATATTGAGTATCTAGATTTTATTCTTTTTCATTATTTTAATTTTTAAATGTTTAATGAAGTGATGCCGGGCTAAGTTTTGCTTTCGCCTGACAACTACACAACACTCACATGATACACCACACTACAACATACCATACTACACATCATACACACTACACTACACCAACTAGATTACATAACAAAACACTACACTACACCACACCACAATACACTACACAAATATACACAAGACAGCACACTACACTACTCCACAGGAAACACACTACACTACAATACACCACAACACACTACACTACACCAAATCACACCACACTACACTACACTACACTACACCACACCACACCTCACTACACTACACCACACCACACCTCACTACACTACACTACAATGCACACGAAAACACACACACACACGCACACACACGCGAATACACACAATCAAGAACTCACTAATTCCTACGACTTTTGTATTTACAAATGCGAAACATCACAAGGCAATAGAAAAGAATCAATAAATTCCTTCCTGGAAATGTATATTTGTACTGAATGGTGGAGCCCACTGATATAAGATTTTCCCGGCACATTGACTTCTTACTTAAACAGTGAAGTTGGAATTCTATTTTTAACTTAAATACACCTTATTAATTTACACATAGTTCATTTACAATGCTGTTCTCACAAAGTTGATCTTCATCCTGCAGCTAGACTCTCAACACATGCTGTTTAGCAAGAAAGCTATTTAGGGTTAGAATATTTAACGCGTGTGGTTCCTCCAGACGTCTGCATACAACTATTGTGTAATTACAACCGGAAACAGAGAGAGTATAATTTCTAATTTTGATCTAGTACATGTAATTAATTGAAGTTTTGTTAATGATATTTCTCTTGTATTATACAGCATTATAAAATAAACAGCACATTTACTATTGTATTTTGTATTAGGATGACCCCTTTATTCAACTATTCGGCGGCTTACGGTCAGGGGTCAGGACCTATTCACCTTGACGACCTTAGTTGCAATGGCACCGAGGCAAGACTTTGGGATTGTCCGAACGCAGGAATTGATCGGCACAATTGTGTTCATGAAGAGGACGTGGGTGTTAACTGTCAGCCAGGTAAATTGTTAATTATGAAAATGTATTAATTATTCTTTTGATTGGTTTAAGGGTTATTCAGTTTCAAAGATAATAATTATTTTTATTATGTTTTAGGTATTTTATAATGTGATGATATCTCGAACAAATGAGATATTGAAATTAAAAGCCAATTAATATAAAGTCATCTTAATACCCGTTCTGGCAATGCGAGACATTTCTTAAGCAAACTAACTTGTTCGTCTTTCTTAATCATACATTTAACGATAATTTGAATGAATAAGATTTCTTCACAAATTAAATATAAGGAAGTGTGAAATTTTCGAGAAAATGAGCAAATATTTAATAATTGGAATAAATAAATACATTACTCTTAAAATGCAATGTAGCAACAAAGTGAATCAATTATACATTAGAAAGTCGACAACAAACAAATGAGTCATAATATAGAAAGTTGTAAAATTATTATGTTTTCAAACGTCTTGAGGATTATAAATATAACTATAATTCAACATCCTAATTTCAGTCCTAGGTGTAAAATGTTCATTAGAGCAGTTCATCATATACGTATACTAAGAACAACACATATATGTAGGGCAATTTACGTTACTTGTAATACAAAGTTTAAAAATAGACAGTCAGAAAAAATATATGACCTTGCATTGCTGTGTTCTTTATCGCTTGAAACAGCACCCATAGTTGTGAGCACTTAAACTTCAGTGAGTTTTGTTCATCAGTTGTCACGCAAGACATTGGTGCAGAACAATGAAGAACCACATGAGAAATGAAATATGAAGAGTGAAGACAATAAAATAAGAAAACATCATTGTCTGGTGATTCCCAGAAACAATATCAATTCCCCCTTCCATCAAATCTAGTTTATTAACTCCATTTCTTTCTCTCTCATAAAGGGTTCTTTACCTGCCAATATTCTCTATAACAAAATTAAATCTATTTTCAAAACTGTCATTTGAGAAAATTATGTGAACGTACATGGTAAAAGTATTACAATGTATTGAGTAAAATTTAAACATTTGAATTCTTTCACACAGAATCAGTATACGTTTAAGCATACATATACGCTTTCAATAATTCTAAACATTTTAAAAGTATTATTCTACAATCGTTGTCTTCTACATAACTAAAATAATATATGAATTTCAATAGCACCAAAGTCTGTTTCCTAGCAACTCGTAGTACTTTCCATAAAATATAATTATTGTAGCTGACACATATTCAAAGTGGGTATTTTAGTTCTAGCGATCCGCTTCTAAGTTGTAGTTGCCGAGGAAACTGGGATTTTAAAAGGTTCTGTCCTAAATATTGAATTTAAATCTCCCTCTAAATTGTTCTGATTGGTCAACGTTAGACCTAAGCTTTCGGTCATTGACCAATTTGTAGGTTCTTGCAATTCTACAAATTGTTAATCAGTCTTCCCTGTCCTGAAGTTTTAATTTACAAGCTAACTAACCCGCTTTAATGAAGGGTCCACTAGTCACTGTCACTCGTAATTTATCTTTCTCTGTCAGTCAGTGTCACCTGGCTAATCGATTTTCCCTTTTGTCACTGTGACATACTGATTCACGAAATATTATCAGACCTTTTATATATTATTATTATTGCACAAGTAACAATCACAACTTTATATAATTATTAAAGTAGAAAAAACAATTCGCAATTCAGTGTAAGTAGTTAATATATGATATATGGTATTCAACATTTATAAATAATACTTTAAAATATTTGTTACTATATTACCTAGTCATTATTATTTCTACTTATTATTTATGTGCACTTATGTACCTTACGTCACTCATTATTACTAATTGATTTTGACTTATGTGTAGTACATTCTATTACTTGTGAGTTAATTTAATTATCATTATCTCCAGTCAGGATCACCATTATTATAAATTTTATTGTTTGTTTCTAACAACAATTAGAAATACAAGAGATTTGGTAATTACATGTCTAAAAATTATCAAGGTGTATAAAATGTAATGTTTTATGCTCAACATGCTTTGCATATTCTATTTTAAATAGCACCAAGTACAGTAAATACTACTCAAATACGTCTTGTGAACGGCTCCAGACAATCAGAGGGTCGTGTGGAGGTTTTCCTTAATGGCATTTGGGGAACTGTCTGTGACGATTCTTTTGACGTATATGATGCCATTGTTGTCTGCAGAATGCTTGGATACACTGGGTGTGAAAATATTTTTATTTATCAATATATTAGATTGATATAAAAATACTGCTGACTTGTATATCTGTACAGTCTCTTTATCACAGTGATGATCTTTTACAGACACACACACACACACACACACACACACACACACACACACACACACACACACACACACACACACATCACACACATTCAAAGAAACGCACGCACGCATTGTTTCGACTACTAAGTCCCATCACATATACATTCACCCTCCTCCCTTCACACACACACACACACACACACACACACACACACACACACACTCTCTCTCTCTCTCTCTCTCTCTCGCTCATTAACACACCAACTGCGCACAGAGTAAATTCATATTTTAATACTCTCTAAAGAAATTTCTTTTGAGACTAATATTCTCTATAATAATTAATATTCTGGAGTAATTTTGAAATTTGTTTAAATACATTTTAGAATAATTGTTCTCTCAACTTTTAATTTATCTCGTCTTCAATATTAATATTCTGGGTAGTTTGTATATTTCTTGTTAAAACCCATTAAATTAAATCGTATTTAAAGCATTAAAGAAAAGATTAAAAGTAAAATCCTGTTTCTATTTTCCTTATCTAACTTTTAATGACGACTAAGGTTTCGCCATAATTGAAATGACGTCATGTATTAGTGACCATCATACGCAGGGAAGAGTTTATAGTTAAATAAATGGTTGCTCATAGAGCAATATAATGATAATAATAAATCAGTACTAATCGACGCCAGCTTGATGGACATATATATTCCCCATTTTCTCTTTTGTTGTAAGCTGCAAAGAAAGAGCGTATTAAATCACATATCACAGACCCTTTTTTATTCTCCAGACTCGTCATAAAAATCCATGTGAAATATACTGTGAAATGATTTTAATAATTTTTTCGAAATAAAATAAAGCAAAATTATATGAAGTATCTACACAGCTTTTAAATATACAATTATAATATATCATACCTAATCCATATACTTAATAACACTTTGATTAAGAAAACAAATGTAATCTTAGTAAAAGAAAATGTTTGCTTTTTCTGTATATGCGTTCATAGTATAATAAATTATAAAGCAAAATATTAGTAGTTTGCTTTCTCTGTAACAGAGGAGACAGATTCTATCCTATAGTAGGTTATTTTAAATTCGGATGTCTTTCTTAAGGTCCACACAGACTGACCAACAAAAATAAACCCCTTATTAATAAGTCAAAATCACTAATAGTTTATAGAACATAAATAGTTTATCGAATATAAACTACATAAAAGCATTATATGAATTCAAACGAAAGCTAACGAATGTCTTTCAAAGCTTAGCTTGGTGGTGAGTTTGCTGACTGATTGAGAGACAATGGACTTAGAAACATTTCATGCATTTTTACTATTGATGTGTTAAACATGTTATATGTTTACTTGTGTTTTATGTAGAGATGTATTTTGTGAGTTGACTTTTATTTCTACAAGTCTTTGAACTAGGCTACTCACATGTAGTTTGGTTCTTCTCTTTCTTTGAAATTATATCGATGTTATTTCTGTTGAATTGCCCATCATTACAACATAATAAACGCGATTGTATTTATATTTCGTTTAGAATAACTCCTTTATACAATTATTCGGCTGCTTACGGTCAAGGGTCAGGACCTATTCACCTTGACAACCTAATGTGCACTGGCAACGAGACTAGACTTTGGGATTGTCCAAACCCAGGAATAGATCAACACGACTGTAGTCATGTAGAGGACGTGGGTGTAAACTGTGAGCCAGGTAAATTGACTAGTCCTTGCGTATGTGATTATAATATAGTAAACATTAATTTGAATGGCATAAGGGTTTTCACTTTCAAAGATTATTATTATATTCTCTGTTTACTGAGCACAAAATGTTAATTATTTTCACGTATTATTTATAGTTGATTTGTTATTGTTGTTAATGTTTGTTTTCAATAAATTGGCGCGAATTGTTACTTAAATTTTAAGGCTTACTTCCCTTTTATAATAACAAACATTCTTTTACAAAAATAGTTATTACAAACATCATATTAAAGATTATTTCAATATGGATATTATCATATTTTCAATGATATGCATAATTAACAACTTACGCACATATTTTTTTAATGCATGATTTTGAAAGGAGTAGTTTAATGTATATGATCACAACTTTTTGTTTTCAAAAACAAACATTAAACACAGGAAATTCCATTCAAATACGGCTTGTTAACGGCCCCAGACAATCAGAGGGTCGTGTGGAGGTTTTCCTCAACGGCTCGTGGGGAACTGTCTGTGACGATTATTTTGACGTGTATGACGCCATTGTTGTCTGCAGAATGCTGGGATACACAGGGTGTGTGGGAGGATTCCTTTTTAATACATATGTTTTTATTTCAATATGAGTATTGTAGAATTGTAAAGCTCAGCAGCTTTTGTCTCTGACTGATTCTCTATCTGCATTCACGTAGATTGTGTTAATCACTCGTGAAACTTCACATTCACCATCAATATCACCCTTACACCATTACCCTTACATCTTTCCCACTCTCACCATTCACACATGAAACAATTAGTCACATACTAGAATAGCTTACTATTTTAATACTTGTTAAAAAAATTTCATTTGAGGTTAATATTTGTATCATTTATTAATTCACTTGCTTATTTATTGTCGTCTACCTCAGTCATTGCTGCATACACATATATACACGCACGCACGCACTCACACACACACACACACACACACACACACACACACACACACACACACACACACACACACACACACACACACACACACACTCTTCTATATTTTCTGAAAGATTTCTAGAATACAGCTGCATAGATTTTTGCAACGTTTATTTTTTCTATCACCATTTTCTTTCATTATTAATGTTCTGGATATATATAAAATCTATTTAATCTATTTCTCTCTCTCTCTCTCTCTCTCTCTCTCTCTCTCTCTCTCTCTCTCTCTCTCATAAAATAGACTTTCTTTCAAAGTTTTAATAAACTATACATTCCTGTATAGTATTTAATGGAATAAAGTATCTCTCTATGTTTAATAATATTAACTTAACTTGTGACATTTTAATGTAACTTATATACTTCATGGTATTCAATTAAAAGTAAGTGCGAAGGTCCTTCTGCCAATGCCTGAGAATTCCACTGTCACTTCCATGCAGTCTTATTTCGTGTAAATGTGGGAGACGGTAAAGGTATAGCCAGAGTAGACGATATTTGAAAATCTAATTTTACCTACAGAGTTACTCCCCATACTTTTCGATTTTGCTTAATGAGTTACTCCTCATAAATATCGATCAAGCCTTTGGCGAAACATGGTCAATTAATGCTGGACAATTATTCAGTGTATCTTAGAATGGACATAAGCAGTCAGTTAATAAAATATATAAACGAATTCATGGATATCATCACGGAAAATGAGAGTAGAGTTTCAGAGAAATAATTAAAGTCAATGCACACAACATGTTCAAAAATGGCGGCTGTCGCCGGCACGTGTTTAACAATCAATACGTTTGCAACAAGTCTTTCTTATTTAGGCGGTGGCTCCACGTGTCTCTTCTAGAGGAACGTTACACAACAGTTCCAGAATCTTTGGCGTGCTCTCCAAGCACACCGCAGAGAATTGTCCCGAGTTTCACGTGCACTCCAAGCACACCGTAGAGAATTGTCCCGAGTTTCACGTGCACTCCAAGCACACCGTAGAGAATTGTCCCGAGTTTCACGTGCACTCCAAGCACATCAGGAGGAATGTTCTAGAACTTTCGAGTGTATTTACTCAACGCAAAACGAAGAACATTCGAAATAATCTTCATGAATTCTCGAGACGAAACTCAGGCCACAAATCTCCGTCGTATTGGTTTTCAAGCGGAATTCCATCAGCAATTTCTAACCTATCCTCAAACTGAGTTGTTTACTTCCAACTTTGACACTTTAAATTATCAATATAAATAGTGCCTAATGTCACATTAACATATAATAATTTATATAACAATTAAGTTTAAAACTAGGAATAGACAAATTTACTCTGCCACAGTTAGCTTATGGTACGTTAACTGACTTAAATTACCATAAGCTAAATGACTGATAAAGAATGAATTAATACATCAATATATACAACACTTACGTAATGGCAGCAAGAAGGCAAGCTTGTTTAGATAGATACAATTGAAGGATAATTTCATAGAGATTATCTTCAGCCCACTTTTAACATTCATAGCTCATCTTTCAAGTAAGAGTGTGTCCAGAAAGCATGTTATTTACTGTTATAACATTTTATTTCAGGGGGTTGTCTGAGGACTTTATATTTTCCTTATGTACGCAGGTACATATACTGTCATTATTCTAATGTCATTTCTGTTGTATTACACAGCATTATAAAATCAACAACGCATTTATATCTGCATTGTTTATTAGGATAACTCCTTTATACAATTATTCGGATGCTTACGGACAAGGGTCAGGACCTATTCACCTTGACAACCTAATGTGCACTGGCAACGAGACTAGACTTTGGGATTGTCCAAACCCAGGAATAGATCAACACGACTGTAGTCATTGGGAGGACGTTGGTGTAAATTGTCAGCCAGGTAAATTGCTGATGTCGAAAATATGACATTGATTAGTTATCTTAAGGGGAATTAAATTTATAGATAATTAGTAACTACAGGTTTAGTTACAAACTTGTAATTTATTTAGTAATATCTTAAGGGGAATTAAATTTATAGATAATTAGTAACTACAGGTTTAGTTACAAACTTGTAATTTATTTAGTAATATCTTAAGGGGAATTAAATTTATAGATAATTAGTAACTACAGGTTTAGTTACAAACTTGTAATTTATTTAGTAATATCTTAAGGGGAATTAAATTTATAGATAATTAGTAACTACAGGTTTAGTTACAAACTTGTAATTTATTTAGTAATATCTTAAGGGGAATTAAATTTATAGATAATTAGTAACTACAGGTTTAGTTACAAAATTGTAATTTATTTAGTAATATCTTAAGGGGAATTAAATTTATAGATAATTAGTAACTACAGGTTTTGTTACAAACTTGTAATTTATTTAGTAATATCTACAACGAATAGCTATAAACGTGAAGGAAATTGTTACTTGAAATTTAATAAATAAATATCTATTGAAATCAACAATTTGTACACTTATAAAATATCAATAACAAATGGTTTAGTTTAATTAATATGCTTTGCTGAGTGACGTAGAGTATGAGGCCAATTAAGTTGTTTAGTTTAATTAATATGCTTTGCTGAGTGACGTAGAGTATGAGGCCAATTAAGTTGTTTAGTTTAATTAATATGCTTTGCTGAGTGACGTTGTGTGACGCCAATTAAGTTGTTTAGTTTAATTAATATGCTTTGCTGAGTGACGTAGAGTATGAGGCAAATTAAGTTGTTTAGTTTAATTAATATGCTTTGCTGAGTGACGTAGAGCATGAGGCCAATTACATTATTTTTCTGAACATGTTATTAAGGAACGCTCAACTCTGGAAACACGTCACAGATACGTCTGGTCAACGGCACCGGAACGTCAGAGGGTCGTGTAGAGGTCTTCCTCAATGGCACCTGGGGAACTGTCTGTGACGACGATTTTGACGTCAATGATGCAATCGTTGTCTGCAGCATGATGGGATACACAGGGTGCGAATATTTTTTTTCTTTTAAAATTTTAAAATACCCGAACTTGCAAAACACAACAAAGTGTTTTTCCACAAAGTGTCACATGCTGTGTACAGTTACTATTGTGATATGCGCATGATCAATTTGATTGGTGGATTCAACTCTGATACTTCAATGTTGACAAAGGTTAAAAGGTTAACTCACTTATAATTCCACAATCTGGTTAACTGTTCACACATAATTGCCGTATCTGTTTTAATGTTCACACATAATTCCTTTATTTGTTTTTACTCGTCACTTATAATTCCTTCACCAGGGTAAATATGCACTCCTAATTATGTGGGTAATTTTTTGTCCCTAACTCTTTTATCAGGGTAACTCCAGTGGTGTTTAGTTCTGCAAGATATGGCAGAGGCACGGGTAATATTCACCTTGATGACTTGACCTGCACTGGAAACGAGAGTCGTCTTTGGGACTGCCCAAACCCTGGAGTAGATCGGCACGACTGTAGCCATAGTGAAGATGTGGGTGTGAACTGTAGGCCCGGTATGACAAGTTTTGTTCATTGACAAAGAGCATGATTTAATTACGTCCTGTTTAGTTCTTAGTTAACATACGTCATGATTTAATTATGCCCTATTTAGTTCTTAATTAACATACGTCATCTTCGTAATCTTGCACACAATCACACACGCGCAAGCGAACAAACAAACACACAGCTATGCAATTTGCTGTTTTTTTCCTATTACTGAACACGAATCAGTCTTTAAAATTTGTCAAGCTTTAGTAAAAGCACGGTGACTGTCATTGCTAAGAGTTACACTGGTGTTTACAAAAAGATCCAGTATGCTTGCTGCAATTTTCGCGAATTATAATATCCACTATACTTTTTATTCTTGATTGACATAATAATGAATATATATTTTGGAAGTAGTATTTCAAAACATAAAATAACTACAAATCTTATTTCATTTGTCATTAATTTACGATTGATTAATAATGCATTATAAATAGACATTTTAATCGTACTTTTTCAAGTTTGGTTTGAACAGCTTGTCGAAAAGATTGTGTTTGAAACCATTACGCCAAATCTCAGTTGCTTTATGGCATTAAAGATAAAAATGCGTGGTTCTGAAATTCTCCAGACATTCTAAATGCAACACAAATTCGTCTTGCAAACGGAAACCGCACGTCTGTGGGTCGTGTTGAAATCCAAATCAACAACACCTGGGGTACTGTCTGTGACGATAACTTCGACGTCTTCGACGCCGTTGTAGTGTGCAGAATGTTAGGATACGAAGGGTTAGAGTTTTATTTATTTATTCCTCTGTCTATCCTGACAAACGTTCAACATATCCGTTTGCTCACTTTACTATTTTATTGTTCTAGTTATAAATCTGTCATATCCAGTCCATTCTGGTCTTATCTTATTCTCTCTCTCTTTTATTCTCTCTCTCTTTCTCTCTCTCCATCCGTCCATCCGCCTGTCCATCTATCTACCTATCTATCCATCCATCTATCTATCTATCTATCTATCTATCTATCTATCTATCTATCTATCTATCTATCTATCTATCTATCTATCTATCTATCTATCTATCTATCTATCAGTGTGTCTGTCTCTCAGTCTATTTATATATCTGTTCTAAGTGCATAGAAATTATACATTTATTGCTGGCATGACAATAGGAAGAATAAATTCTTTGACCTTCGCTGCTTATAAGAATGTCAGTTTCAGTTCAGTAGCTGATATTCTATTTATACAGTTTAAGCAACAATACCAAATGTCACTTAAAGGTTATGCATGAGGCATTAGCCTTCACTTTAAAAAGAAACGAAGGAAGGAAGGAAGAAACAAAGAAATTAAGAAAGAAAGAAAAAAAAAGAAAGAAAGAATGAAAGAAAGAAAGAAAGAAAGAAAGAAAGAAAGAAAGAAAGAAAGAAAGAAAGAAAGAAAGAAAGAAAGAAAGAAAGAAAGGAAGAAAGATGAAGACTAGAAAGAAAGAAAAAGAGAGCGGGTAAATGGAGACAGAAAAGGTAGAGAGATAGGAAGAAGATGGAAAAACAAAGTGAGAAGAGAGAGAGAGAGGGAGAGAGTAAAGGAACTATTGCAAAATGTCTTCTATACAGTGAAATTAAACGCGTGCTTGAATTTCACAGTGTAATTCCTACAGTCTTGGCACAATATGGGGGTGGAACAGGACCAATTTACCTGGATGAGGTAGGTTGCACAGGTTCTGAAACTCAACTTCTTGAATGTCGGAACTTCGGCATAGGTCGGTATGACTGCACTCACTTTGAAGACGTGGGCGTCGATTGTCAGCCAGGTATACCCATTTAAAAATAATAATTTAATATTTTTATTAGTTTCTGTGTTGTCCATAACTTTACTACACACTTACGTATATCTAAACACACAGAGGTCATCTTTGATTTTCAGAAATACTGTTAAGCATAATGATTTTATTATCTGATAGCTGAAAGCTCATTTTAATGAATGTTTGAAAATCAATATGTACATCTAACTCTGTGTCTCACTCCAGATGTTGCAATCTATAACGAACAAAACTGTGTATATAAACAAGCTGAAGAGATGCAATTGCGACGGGAAAAAGATGTGTATGTGTTTGTAGATGTGGGGAGGGTGGGTGTTTATTTGTGATGCTGTTCAATTGACGATAATTACTATTGCGTGTGTTGATATCAGCATTATCTGGAGATCATTTCAATAACAGTTTCTATTCGTTATAGTACACACATATAGAAGGATGGGAACAAGAGCATTATTTTAATCACAAATCGGTTCTCTCTTACTAGCCAGTACAGGTGTTCCACAAAGAAATTGTGAACCTGCTCTTGTTCATATAAGTAATGGGCTTCTTACGTTAACTAGTTTTAATCAGTGTGATAAATAATTAATCGTTTGGATAAGTAACGTCTGTTTTAATCGTTATGATAATTATTCGTTTGGATAAGTAACGTCATTTTAATCGTTATGATAGTTATGCGTTCGTTTTGTTGTTAAGATTATTATACATGTACATTCACCATTTTGAAACTTAATCGTTCGTATTTGTTATGTAATCGGTATGAGTGGTAAGAATGAGTTTTAATAGTAGGATAATTATATGTTTGCTTCAGTCATTAGGATCCTGTATATTCATATCAGTATATTTGTTAGAAAAACACGGCAAATTAGAGCAAAATAGTTTATATGGAAAGAATATGTCAATGCGAGGGATTACTTTAATTTTTTTCTCTGAGTTTCTTATTTTTCTTGTTTTCATTATTTATACCATTTTTTTAAGGCGCAAAAAAAATGATTTATTATATTTATGTATCGCAAAATAGAATTCGCATTTTCATTAATTATAAAATAACATATTATTCAATGGTTTTATGATCACCGGCTGTTTCACGATTTACTTCACAACAGAATTAAAATGTATTGTAATTGATTAAGAACAATTTTTAAAATGACATTTATATTTAATTATTTTTATTGTATTATTCTTGCATAACTGTAATAATTTTAACATATCTAGGATTCTTACTTTTGTAAAGAGATATCAAACGAAACGCTTTTTGTTATTTCAAGTTGAATGAAGATTAAACGTTCATATAATTATGTTGACTTGTAATAATAACAAGTATATTAGAAATTGGAGAGAGCTGCAAAATATCAGAGTAGATAGTTATAATAGACTACATAAGATAGAACTGCAGTAGACTAGAAGAGAGAGTTGCAAAAAAATAGACCAGAGAGGAGAGAGGTATGAAATCAAACCACAAGAATACCATTTGGCAGTTTCCTTTTAGCATCATCGAGAGAGACCTGAGATTTGCTGATTTCTCATTTACATATGTGTTGCTCTACAAGTACTGAATATGTGTTGCTCTACAAGTACTGAACATGTGTTCTCTACAAGTACTGAACAAGTGTTGATCTACATGTGTTGATCTACAAGTTCTGTAAATGTTACTAGAGAGAGAGAGAGAAAGAGAAAGAGAGAGAGAGAGAGAGAGAGAGAGAGAGAGAGAGAGAGAGAGAGAGAGAGAGAGAGAGAGAGATGTCCAAATGTACAAGTATCATTACAAATATCAGATTAAATTTACGAGAGCTTTATCAGCGTTCATTGACTCAATCAGGTGTGTGTATTAAGGATTTAAAGAATGTTTACAAGAATCTGTAAAGAAGCAAAACACGTGACTTCAGTTCTATTATCATGTATTTATAGACGAGTACTCATCAACGACGACAGCGAAAGAAACACGTTTTTCCACACTTTTGGTGAATGAAGCGACGTAAAAGGGCGACGTAAGTTCTACGTCGTCTCTCAATGGCGGACAACTGATAGGATAAAAAACGATGACGTCTAGCAAGATTTTTTTTTTTTATTAAAAGAACGGTTCTTAAAGTAACGTTGAGTATAAAATGTAATAACTCATTAAAAAATCACAAACCTGAATAATTACTCTAATAGTTAGATGTACTAGAAATACAAATTTCAGTTTGGAACTTATACGGCTTTCGTTATAACAAAGTGATTTGGGTATTATTGCAATCCTTTTGCAGTAACCCAAGACGTGATTGCCACAACAGTTCGTCTTGCGAATGGTTCGCGAGCATCCGCTGGACGGGTAGAATTGTTTCTGAACGATGCCTGGGGTACTGTGTGTGACGACACTTTTGGTGTTGCTGAAGCTTTGGTTGTTTGCAGGATGCTGGGATTCTCAGGGTAAGACCTACATGTTCTTTGAAGCTATTTTATTGATTTAGCATTGTTATAACTATCTTA